>OZ024908.1:26847103-27147103 GCA_964017125.1 Flabesymbios commensalis | reverse complement strand
TACTTCATTTTGCTGTAGAACTCAGCCACGAAACCACAGAAGATATAACCAATATTCAGCTAGCAAAAAATAAGATAGTCATTTACAAAAATATGCTTAGCTTACCCGAGCCCGAGGATCATTTCCAAGTATTTATCTTGCATAACTTTGCATGAAAATATCAGTATTAAATGTAATTATTTATTACTTATTTGCTTTTTATTTTTTTAGTTTTTTTAAGGTAATTTTTAAATTATTATTAAACGAGGTTGGGTGTAGTTGACAATTTAGTCACGCATCTCAGAACGTAACACTATAAGAAAGCTATTGTGTCAGAAACATTATTGTGTGATCAAAAACATACACCGGTAATAATTGTATATTTTACTGTCTTGCATTCTGATACATGAATTCGGAATTAGCTTAGAACAGCACTCTCCAAATTATTTCACAGGAATATGTAGGTGCAAATCAACCAAAGTACCAAATTAATATACTCATCTATTTTTGCAGAAGGAAGCTGAGCCGTCGCCCACGCCTCGGCCACGTATAAGTGGATAACTAGAAGAGACGTGCGGGACGAATAGCGGGATAGGTATAGTATCATCCCCATCTATTTGAACCGTTTGGAGCGTTTACAGAAGGAAATCGCGCTTTCAACAATTAATTAATAAACATTGGATATTTCGCCCCAGTAAAAGAGGCTAACTAAAAGAGACGTGCTGGGGGGGGGGGGGGGGGATAGGGCAGGTAGACGGAACACCCCCAGGGGGCGCCGCGCACACCGCCTCAGACAAATCATTCCATTTGATGGCTGGATATTTGATTGAAAATATCGTCGCCAGAGACAGGTTTATTATCCGACGCGATTTAGCCTCGCCTCTGCGACATGCGAACCCGACCCAACTCTGGATGAAGATTGAGACGGCGTCTGCGACGCTGGCCCAATCTTCATCCAGATTTGGGCCGACGTTTTTCTACCGACGAGAAGATTGATGGCCAGAAAATGACGCTTCTGAAATCGCCTGAGGAGTGTCCGGTTGAAATGTTGGGAGACAACTTGGTGGTTACGTATTGAGGGGTTGCATTACGTCACTGTGTGAAGAGCTACGCGATGTCGTACATGAATGAATGGAAGTTGTCTGCCAACTTTTCCGCCTGCAAGCTAAGCTGGGCCAGGAGAACATGCTGAGAATAAGGCACGATTAATCAGATGCCCTTAAAACACAGGATTCGAAATTGGAGCTCTAGTGGTCTGAGTTCGATCAACAGAAGCATTGGCCCCAGTATGGTACTCTACTCCAGACCACGCCCACTCCGCTATTTTATTCTAAGGTAACGTGACTGAATGACGCCTTTTGATTGGTTGGAGTAGAATACTATACTGGCACGAATCTGCATACGAGGGGAAGAAACAGTGTATTTCTTTAACTCTTTAACCCTTTGACCTTTGAAGTTATTTAATTGGAATTTTCACCCACTTGAAGTTGAGTCCCGCTGACGCGTTGCACAACTTCATGTGAGTAAAAAATATTCAGATTTGCCAAAATAGGGGTCAACAATTTTGAAATCTTGCACATTGATATCACGTTTTATATTAAGCATGTTCAAAAGCTGGTATTTAAAGCGTTAATAAAAATGAAAAAGGGATAAACGAAGACATTTTGAAGGAGCTCTGGCGTGACAGACACACCCACCACGCATCAACGCGACCGTGGTCACGAGAGATCATTCGCTCTGCTGTGAAGCTACCAGTTCATAAATATATAAAAGACAAACAGTAGTAACTGCTCACTTTAATTACAACAGTCAGACAGAGTAGGCATGATGTCATAAAACACAGAACGAAAGTCTGTTTTAAGGTAATTTCAATGTGAATTTTCTCTTATTTCAACTGCTCAATTGAACATGACATTCTGATTGTAAACAACATGCACGTGTAAGACATGTTCAGCTAAATTTACAAGACTGAATTGGCCAGTTATTTTACTGTCAGGTCGGGGGCAATGGTGTAGTAATTAAAGCTGCCTGCATGTTAAATCGGGGCTCGCGGGTTTGTCCCCCGCTCTGGCATTCAAATGTTTCTTCTCCGCTCACTCAGAAGGATTCTGTATCGTGCATGGGGAATCTCCGTGCATGGGTAGCGTGCTCGGCTTCAGTCCACCTGAGTTCGAATTTAGAATCTTGTGTCAGAAGGGCAGTGTCATCTCTTTCATCTCACCATCCTCAGGAGGTTCTCTCGGCCCAGGGCAACCTATATGTGCACAAAAGTGGCCTAAAACCCCATTTATTCATTTTGTAGTCGTCCAATTTCGGTTTATGCGGTATATTAGGCCGCGGCACGGTTCGGCAGCTGGGGCTAGTGCGGAGGCCCAGAAAATACGGAGTGTGGATCCAATATCGGCATGATGTTGGCCTAATGTTGCAAACGCCGGACCAACATTGCTGCGGCATTGAGTCAATATAACTATGTTGGAGGCTCAGTTACTACCAGCGACTCCCCAGCAAACGCGAGACGTTGGACCAATGTTGATTTGATGTTGGCCCATCGTCTCCGACGCTGGGCCAACATTAAATCCACATTGGTTCAACGTCTCGAGTTTCCTGGGTCGGGATCGTGTGCTTCAATATTGGTGGATCAGCCGGGAATTGTAAATCCGTGTGGGGACGTCCCCTCACAGACGGCCGGCAGCTTTGTTCTCAGGCACGCAACCCTCGGGACACGCTGCTGCCCCAGCAATCACCCAATGCTGGCATAATGCGGGGCAGGGTCGCAGGCGGTGGGCCAACATTAAACCAGCGATGGGTGAACTTTTTTCGGCTAGGCTGTCAGGTCCCACCGAGAACCAGAAGTTTACCCAATGTTGGCCCAGCGTTAAGGACGGTGGGTCCATATTAAACTAGCATTAGTTTGATGTCTCGCGTCTGGTGCCGCAAGCGTCGCAATGTTTTGCTAATGTCGATGATGTTGGCCCAACATTGAGGCGTCGATTGGCGACGTTTTCCTTCTCTCCCATAATTGTCTTTGAACGTGTAATTTTGTGCCATTTTGCATTGTTACAGAAGAAAGGATTGCGGCATCGCTATTATGTTTTTTTTTGTTTTAATAGCCGTGAAGATTATTTCGGCACGATTTAAACAAAGTCGTTTCAACCCTTAACATGCTAGTCACGCACATATCCGTCAGCAATTTTGATATAAACCCATAAGGATTCACAAGGACGAATCAAAAATTTTGAAATGGGGGTTGGCCTCCCACCGAGAAAAATATAGAATGAAGATATAGTGAAATTCCCTGGTACATAAAGGGTTAACTAACGCTTGCACGACTATTATCGTTAATAATTAGTTTTATTGGCCTATAAAATCACTGTTATTAGAAATGAATTCAGTGTTTGAACATGTGCAAATGTCTATGTCTCAAATTAAACATTTTTTACCCACCTAAAGTTGTGTGTCGCTGTAGCGAGACACAAATTTAAATGGTTGAAAAATTAGGACAACTTAGTGGGTAAAGATTTAAGATAGAAGCAGTTTGTTTGTTTGTTTGTTTGTTTGTTTGTTTGTTTGTTTGTTTGTTTGTTTGTTTGTTTGTTTGTTTGTTTGTTTGTTTGTTTGTTTGTTTGTTTGTTTGTTTGTTTTTTTGTTTGTTTGTTTTTTTGTTTGTTTAGTTGTTTGTTTGTTTGATTGTTTGTTTGTTTGTTTGTTTGTTTGTTTGTTTGTTTGTTTGTTTGTTTGTTTGTTTGTTTGTTTGTTTGTTTGTTTGTTTGTTTGTTTGTTTGTTTGTTTGTTTGTTTGTTTGTTTGTTTGTTTGTTTGTTTGTTTGTTTGTTTGTTTGTTTGTTTGTTTGTTTGTTTGTTTGTTTGTTTTTTAATTTATTTATGGTCATAACGAGAGACCTGCGATATCTGTCCACATAATCACACAGGCTGAACGCTATTACCCCTCTCAAATTTTTATTTTAACCTACTTCACGTTGTGTCTGGACCCACAACTTCAAGCGGGTGAAAATCACTGATAATTATTTGTTTATTTGAGACCGAAAAATCGCAAATTTTTAGGTTTAAACACATACATTTTATTCCCCATAGCAGTGTATTAATCTGCTAATAAATGGATTAAAGACGATTATAGTCGTCATTAGCCCTTAAAGGGTTACTATCACGGTAATGACTGTAATTTGTTAAGTCAGGGGATTCTACGTAAACTCCATTATTGATTAGCCGTTCATCTTAACGCCTGTTTCTGCCTAAAGGACATCATTTCTACCTAGAATACTGTCATCTCAACCAGTCCGAAGCTTATGATATATCGTAACTTGTGCGAGAATAAAATTATGGGCCTGTGCCAGACGCCATGTAAATGCCGGGCTATCGTCGGTCGCTGTCCGTCTAACATTAAGCCAGCACTATGAGTGAGCCTTGTTTTTAAGCCAAAACATGATTGCGAATCCTCATGATCTGTCACAGTGGTTATTACGGGAATGCCCTGATGTAGCGCTATCATACTGCTATAAATAGGTAAATGGGAGACGTTCTATGTGAAATGATCCACAACGGTGAGGTACTATAAATATCAGAAAGCTACTATAGTACCCAGCAAACACAAAACATTTGTATAACATTTGTAGAACGTTGGACCAACGTCGAAGACGTTGGGCCAACGTTGTATAAATGTTATACAAATGTTTGTGTGGGTATGCGTCGTTTTCGTGATATATGCTTTTCTCCCGTGTATAGTGTTAATGATGGCCAACAAGACTGTCAGAATCCTTGCCTAGAGAAAATTACACTGGACAAGTAAACTTATAAATTGATAGGCGTAACATCACACGAGGTCCAATAGCATGACTAAATTGTATGGTCAATTATAAACTATTCAATTGCTGTTTTTGCATTAAACGTATGCCGCCGCCGCCGTGTGCGCCGACGCTTTTTGCGCCGCCGTGTGCGCCGCCGCCGCCATGTGCGCCGTCGCTGTTTTTTGTTTTTGTCGTCCGATACCGATTGAGATATTTGTTATATCATTAGTGTAAATTAAAGCAATAGGCCTGTTCTTGCCTTGAATTTTTTTTGGTGTATCTCGGATAACAGGAAGTTTCCGAAATTTAACTTTTAAGACAAAAAAAATGTTTGAACAGCTCAAATTCAGTTGTCATTTGATACAGTTAAAACCGAATGACAGATTTCTTTCATTTTGGGCTGAAATAGAACCTGTGGGCCAGTACTCGGAATAATTAGCTTTTGGTGCATTTTTCTTGGGGGTGAGGGGACACGATTTAAAAAAAAAAAAATTGAAAAAAGTATTGCAGTAACAACTTATTAAATTGCAGCAACACCTTCAGTTTTATGAAACTGTTTAGTGCGGGGGGGGCACATTGCCGCGGAAATTAAGTTTTCCTTTTCAAGATTAAAAAAAACAGCTAAAATTCAGATCCTGACCCAATTGTGACGAGACACTGATCTAATAATAATGTAAAATGATGAACGGGGTGATGGGAAATGATTTTACTTACGACAGCGTGACAATGTCAAATTAATGTGTAATTTTAATACCGTGTAATGTCGCTATTCTAGCTAGTTTCAAAATCTGTAGAATCGGTCGAATTTTGTAATGAGAATTATCTTCTTAGATTGAATTGCTTTTTAAATTTCATTATTCAATTAAATGAGATTTTGCGATGATTTATCGCCTGGGAATCTTATTAGCGGAAGATTCCGCAATATCTTCACGGTTCCACTGCCGCTAGTATCAGCCTTTGCCATTCAAATTTAATTATTTTTTCTTATCTTTCTCATTTTTTATTATTGCATTAAAGATTATTATTACATTCTTTGTTCAAGTTCTTTTTCTTCATGATGACTGATATTATTTTCTACTAGCGTTCAATGGGTCATGAGCTTATCTAGTGCTCCATATTGTTGGTGTTTTTTTCTTTGATCGCCAGGTTTTTCTTTGACGTTTTCACCCACATAACCCTTAGAGCGCTGACAATTTTTGCACAAACCATGAAGATTGAATGGTCTTTTTCAATTTGAAATCATCATAAATGTCTTAGTTAGCCCTTTTTGCTTCATTTGAATACCTATGTTAGGGGTCTACGACCATTAGAAATATGTTTAATCTTACATTGCGGGGATCGACTTTAGACGTCAGAATCTGACGTCTCCAGACGTCAGATTCTGACGACTAAAGTCGACCCCCGCGCTGTAAGGGTTGAAGCTGTACGACGTCCACAGCTTCAAGCGAGTAAAAATTCTTCAGATCTGTCAAATTGGAGGCCACGTTTTTTTCAAATTTGACAGTTAGGAGACATATTTCAGATTTAAAATCAGTTTTCTTGAATTTATAATAAAAAGGTTGAACATGATAATATTGGTGCTTAGTGCTTGAAGAGTTAACCCCTAGAGCTCTAAGCTGTTCAATTATATTTTCAGTCACTTCAAGTGACTGGAAATTACTCGGATTTGCAGAATTAAGTCATATCGCATTTTTTTCTAAAAAAATCACTTGTTTTACATTTATGATCTATAGGGGTTAGCATGTTAACCGCCGGTCTCGATTATATCCCTTTTTATTATTGTTATTAGCACATTAAATACCAGCTTTTGAACACGCTAGAGATAAATCTATTGACATCTTTCAACAAGATTTCAAAATCGTAGACCTCCAATTTGTCAAATCTGAATAATTTTCACTCACTTGCGATTATAAATTGATTTTCCATCGCCGAGTATTTCATCCAGTTTACCCCATACTGTACTGCATACATGTATTTTCAATAAACTTATTTGAGAGAAAATGGCGCACTCCATCTAAATAAAGGCGTTTTAATCTTTCATTTTAACCCTTCGGGCGCTATTCACGATTATAATTGCTCTTAATTCGTTTTCTATTAACCGATCAAATGATAGACTTCTGATAAGGGTTTTATTTATTACTACCACAGAACAGATACGTAAATATTTTCAATGTATTTTATTTGGTTTGAGATTTCCTTAAGAAACGCTATATGGAGCAAGCAAAATGAAATAATCGAGCTTTATGCCACCTTTGTGCACATATAGGCTAAACTGGGCCAGGAGAACCTTCTGAGGATGGTGAGATGAATGAGATGACACTGTCCTCCAGACACAGGATGCGAAATTCGAGCACTGGCGGTCTGAGGCCGAGAACGCTACCTCTCGGTCACGGAGGCTCCCCACAATACTGGTTTCTTTCAAACCGCCGAGACCGAGAGCCGAACCCCGAACTCTGGCGTGAAAGGCAGCGGTGCTAACCACTACCATATAGGGCCCCCGCCCTGGAGCAAGCAGGACATGGGAACCTTGGGTGTATAAATACTATTAATTTGCTGATTCAAAGAAACAACCGTATGAGGTCATCTTTCATAAAGTAAATTATGTGTTAAATTAGTAGTGAAATGAATAATGTGGAACAGCTGATGTGATGGTATGGAGCAACGTCAATTATTCAGCGATCAGGCTGTATATATCCTTAGGATGACATAGTTTTACGCAAATGTGCAAATTTGCTGAATTTAAACAAAGAAGGTTTTCAAAGCACCGGTAACTATGCAACGTCAGGGTCTAACATGTAATGGGCGCCAGGCGTATGAAAGTAATGAAAATATATTGAAATATGAAAAAGAATGGTCCCAGCTAATGGCCCTGAGAAACCACACGGATTCCGTTTGGGGCGGCATCGCGCGTGCTGCCGAAGGAGAGGTATTTTAATTGGTCGGGATGAAAAATGTCCCGGACACAATTGATGAGTTTTGGAGCACGAAGGAAGTCTCGAGCATGTCTGCATGTCGCATCCTACCAAACACGAGGCGTTGTCCCAATGTCGGACCTATTCCGAGTCAACGTTGCGGTCGTTGGTCTGGAAAATAGCCAACCTTGGGACAATTTTTCATGTACGCAGCTATTCACAGGCCAGGTTGCTGGTAGTTTTTGTGCGGATTTTCCATGTCTCCCATGCTTTTTATTCCGCTCTCAAGGCGGAACAATCCCATTTCCTTCATTCCGCAGAACTGTTCACGTGTCCCCTAACTTCTTTTTTTTACATCATAAATAACAAATGAGCAACCGTCACTGCTGTCATGCTATTACGTACATAAATAAAGCCAATGTACACCTGATCTGTAATGTAATTCATTGTTGTGTTGCTTTTTTAATAATTTTATTGAAAAAATCATAATTACTATAAGAAATAACAGATTTTAATTTAATTTTGTATTGTCTGCACTAATGAGTCCAGATAATAATTGCCTCACAGTTGGGAAGTCTCAACTAGGCCCTATAGCTTGATCAAGCATACCGCCTAGTCTTAATACTTGTGAAAATATAATTCACCAACGGCCTTTTGACAGCCATGACTAAACTAGCTGTTTGTGCTGATATGGGCTAACTTCCATAACCTCGCTGTACGTGAATGTCGGTCTCGCTTTGATTCATGGTCTGTTCTCACTGACCTGATGGCTTTATATATATTTGGCAGGGTGACACACATTTACACATTTGGTGACTGATGCATGATCTCATGATCTATTCTGTTGCAGCTACGATATCACCAGATCTGTGAAAGTCGCCAATTAGAGGTTTCGCTTTCGTAAATTGATCTGCAATTAGCGTTTTGATGCAAAGATGGAAGACATAATCCATTCGTCAAGATGTATGTGAATGTGCCGCCAGCCGGTGCTGGTTTGATGCTGGATCAGCATCAGGCCATCATTGGATCAATGTTTCGTGCTTGCTGGGCTGATCTTTGATGGTGCATGGTGACGTTGGTAATCAGGTAATGCAGCCGACATCGTGATTGGATATGAAATTACATTAACACTTACAGCGTGGGGATCGACTTTAGTCGTCAGAATCTGACGTCTGTAGACGTCAGATTCTGACGACTAAAGACGATCCTTGCACTGACGACTAAAGATGATCCCCGCACTGTAAGAATAACAATATTTCTAATGGTCGTAGACCAATTACATAGGTATTCAAATGAATTAGAAATAGCTAACTTGTTCTGCTTTCCTTTACGAAAGGTTAGGTCTTGGATCTGTTCATTTAGTGGAGCAGCAGGCCGTCTCTAGCTGCAGTATTTAAGGAGTTATCCAGCCACATAAAGTAAAATCATGTGTCATATTTCAATATAAATCTTAGCATCTCTGGAGTCGGAAAAGTGATGGTGGTAGTGCTGCAGCGTAGAGGGCGTTTTGTAATATAGCCATGAAGTGACCAAAAAGTGAACATTTGCGCAGACCTTTTCAAGGTCATATAAAGTCAGTTAAAATTATACACTTTTACGCTTTATTTCGCAATATGACACAGACAGTACAAAATTATACAAATTCAATTTGATATCGTTTCTATATTAGTCCCAGAGCTAGGGGGTTTTATTTGTGTTGAAAGGTCCATACGATCTAAGAGTTCCACCTATAGTGAAATTTTTTCAGGAATCCGAATCTGCGCGTCTTACAAAAATCATCCTGTCCAAAAGTACCGTAAAAACCCTTTAAACACTAGTACCGTCAAAATCGCAAACCGCAATTTGAAATATTGCGTATGAAGTGATTGTTTGCTAAAATTGTGGTAATTTTCTATTTAAATAATTTTTTAATTATTTATTATCCTCACATATGACACAGGCTTTCACATGGATGTAAAATATTTTGTGTCTGATCAATGACAAATACACAATATAGCTTTAAGTTGGTATTTTAACACGTAATTTTACTCATTTTTCATACTTTTTCACTAAATAGACAAAATACTTTTCTCTCAGCCGATTTTTGTATAGTATAAATGTTTAGTTTTGATTCAAACATGTTCTAGAACTATTGTTGACTTAAAATTAACCCATTTCGAATAAAAATAATGAGTTATGTGAACATATTACTCGCTTTTTTCGTTAGACGTAAAATTAGCTCGCTTTTCTTCAGGCTCGGGAAAATTGACAATATCTCACATTTTTGCCCACTGAGTAGTCAAATTTTGAGCTATAACAATATGTTTGATATCAATAGAAAGCTACTGGCACATGCCTTCACATGGATGTAAAATATTTTGTATCTGATCATTGACAAATGCACAAGAAAGCTTTAAGCTGGTATTTTAACCCTTAATTTGACCTTTTTTTATACTTTTTCAGTAAATAGTCAAAATACTTTTTTCAGAGCTTTTATGTATAAAAAATATTTTGTTTTGATTCAAACATGTTCTAGAACTATTGTTGACTTGAAATAAACCCATTTGGAATAAAAATAGTGAGTTATGTGAACATATTATATACTCTTTTTTGGTTAGACGTAAAATTTGCGCGCTTTTCTTTGGGCTCAGGAAAATTGTATGTATCTCACAGTTTTGCCCAATGAGTAGTCAAATTTTGAGCTATATCAATATATTTGATATCAATAGAAAGCTACTGGCACAGGCCACGGATGTATAATATGTTGTGTCTAATCTTTGACAAATGCACAAGAGAGCTTAAAGTTGGTACTGTAACCCTTAATTTTACCTATTTTTCATAGTTTTTCAGTACATAGTCAATATACTTTTCTCTCAACTGATTTTTGTGTATAATAAATTTTAGTTTTGAATCAAACATTAAAATAAACCCATTTGGAATATAAAAAATAATGAGCTATTCGAACATATTACACACTTTTTGGGTTGGATGTAAAATTTGGGCACTTTTCTTCCAGCCCGGGGATATTGACAGTGTTTCACATTTTTGTCCAATGAGTACCCTGTACCCAAAATAAAAAAAATGTACCAACATCTTTGATATCAGTTAAAAGTAACTATCAAGGGCTTTAACGTGGATACATACTATTTTATTTTTGTTAAATACGAAATGTACAACAATTAAGCGCTAACTTTGTATTTTATCCCTCCATTTGAACAATTTCCAACGTTTTCTTAGTGAATACCAGCAAGCCTTCTCGCTCATGTTAATTTTATATGGTATAAATGTTTGTTATTATTTTACATTCTCTGGAGCCATTTTTCAAAAGTTATCTTGACGACTGAAGAAGTGATCACAGCCATTTTTAAAGTTATCTCAGCCACTACAAAAGTTATCTTAGCCACTGAAGAAGTGATTATCACAAATTTAAACGTCATTTCAGCCACTACAAATGTGATCCTGGCCACTGAAAAAGTTATCACAGCGACTTTAAAAATTATCTCAGTCACAACAAAAGTTATCTTGGCCACTGAAGAAGGGATTACAACCACTTTAAAAGTTACCTCAACCACTACAAAAATTATCTTGGCCACTGAAGAAGTGAACACAGCGACTTTAAAAGTTATCTCAGCCCCTACAAAAGTGATCTTGGTCACTGATGAAATGATCACAGCAACTTAAAAAGTCATCTCGCTAATGCAACAGTTATCTTGGCGAGTGAAGAAGTGATCACAGCCACTTTAGAAGTTATCTCAGCCACTACAAATGTGATCTTGGCCACTAACAAACTGGTGTCAGCCAATTTACAGGTTATCTAAGCCACTACAAAGTCATCTGGGCCACTGAAGAAGTGATCACAGCCACTTTTAAAAATATCCAAGTGACTTCAAAAGTGATCTTGACCTGTGAAGAAGTGGCTACAATAACTTTGAAAGTTATCTCTGCCACTATAAAAATGATCTTGGCCACTGACGAAGTGCTCACAGCGACTTTAAAAGTGATCTCAGCCACTACAAAAGTGATCTTGGCCACTGAAGAAGTGATCTCAGTCACTTTAAAAGTTATCTCAGCCACTACAAAAGTGATCTTGACCACTAACAATCTTATGCCAGCCCGTAAAAGTGGTCTTGGCCACAAAAAACTTATCTTGTGCACCGTAGAAGTGATCACATTCACTTTAAAAGTGATATTGGCCACTAATAATCTTATGTCAGTCCCTAAAAAAATGATCTAGGTTACTACAAAAGTGATCTTGACCACTTAAGAAGCCATCACAGCCACTTTAAAAATCATCCCATCCACCACAAAGCTGATCTTGGTCACAAACAAACTGATCTTATCCACTAAAGAATTGATCACAGCAACTTTGTAGTGGTTAAGATAAGTGGCTGTGATCATTTTTTCAGTGGCCAACATCAATTTGTAGTGGCTTAGATAATTTTGTCAGTGGCTGACAACAGTTTTTACTGACCAAGATCACCTTTGCAATGGCTGAGATAACCTTTAAAGTGGCTGTGATCACTTCTTCAGTAGCCAAGATCACTTTTGTAGTCGCTGAGATAACGTTTAAAGTGGCTATGATTACTTCTTCAGTGGCCAAGATCACTTTTGTAGTGGCTGTGATAACTTTTAGAGTTGCTGTGATCACTTCTTCAGTGACTAAGATCATTTTTTTGTGGCCAAGATCACTTTTACGGGCTGACATAAGATTATTAGTAGTCAAGATCACTTTTGTAGTGGCTGAGATAACTTTTACTGAGACTGAGATCACTTCTTCAGTGTCCAAGATCACTTTGTAGTGGCTTAGATAACCTTTAAATTGGCTGATACCAGTTTGTAAGTGGCCAAGATCACCTTTGTTGTGGCTGAGATAACTTCTAACGTGGCTGTGATCACATCTTCACTCGCCAAGATAACTTTTGCATTGGCGAGATAACTTTTTAAGTTGCTGTGATCACTTCATCAGTGGCCAAGATCACATTTGTAGTGGATGAAAAAACTGTTAAAGTCGCTGTATTAACTTCTTCAGTGGCCAAGATAGCTTTTGTAGTGGTTGAGGTAATTTTTAAGGTGGTTGTTATCACTTCTGCAGTGGCCAAGATCACTTTTGTAGTGGCTGAGATAACGTTTAAAGTTGCTATGATCACTTCTTCAGTGGCTAAAATAACTTTTGTAGTGGCTGAGATAACTTTAAAAATGGCTGTGATCACTTCTTGAGAATGTAAAAGTAATAACAAACATTTATACCATATAAAATTAACATGAGCGAGAAGTCTTCATGGTATTGACCAAGAAAACGTTGGAAATTGTTCAAATGGAGGGATAAAATACAAAGTTAGCGCTTAATTGTTGTACATTTCGTATTTAACATAAATAAAATCTTATGTATCCACGTTAAAGCCCTTGATAGTTACTTTTACCTGATATCAAAGATGTTTGTACATTTTTTTTAAATTTGGGTAACCAGTATTCATTGGGCAAAAATGTGAAACACTGTCAATTTTCCCAGGGGGGGGGGGGGGGGGAAAGAAAAGTGCACAAATTTTACATCCAACCCAAAAAAGTGTGTGATATGTTCAAATAGCTCATCATTTTTTATTCCAAATGGGTTTATTTTAAGTCAACAATAATTCTAGAGCATGTTTGTATCAAAACTAAATATTTATTATACACAAAAAACAGTTGAGAGAAAAGTATTTTGACTATGTATCGAAAAAGTATGAAAAATAGGTAAAATTAAGTGTTAAATTACCAACTTCAAGCTCTCTTGTGCATTTGTCAAAGATTAGAAACAACATATTTTACATCCGTGGCCTGTGCCAGTAGCTTTCTATTGATATCAGATATATTGATATAGCTCAAAATTTGACTACTTATTGGGCAAAACTGTGAGATACATACAATTTGCGCGCAAATTTTACGTGTAAACATAAAAGCATGTAATATGTTTACATAACTCACTATTTTTATTCCAAATGGGTTTATTTTAAGTCAATAATAGTTCTATAACATTTTTGAATCAAAACTAAATATTTATTATACACAAAAATTAGTTGAGAAAAAAGTATTTTGACTATTTACTGAAAAAGTATGAAAAAAGGTCAAATTAAGGGTTAAAATACCAACTTAAAGTTTTCTTGTGCATTTGTCAATAATCAGATACAAAATATTTTACATCCATGTGACGGCCTGTGCCAGTAGCTTTCTATTGATATCAAATATATTGATATAGCTTAAAATTTGACTACTCAGTGGGCAAAAATGTGAGATATGGTCAATTTTCCCGAGCCTGAAGAGAAGCAAGCTAATTTTACGTCTAACGAATAAAACGCGAGTAATATGTTCACATAACTCATTATTTTTATTCCAAATGGGTTAATTTTAAGTCGACACTAGTTCTAGAACATGTTTGAATCAAAACTAAACATTTGTACTATACAAAAATCGGCTGAGAGAAAGTATTTTGTCTATTTAGTGAAAAAGTATGGAAAATGAGTATAAATTACGTGTTAAAATACCAACTTAAAGCTATATTGTATATTTGTCTTTGATCAGACACAAAATATTTTACATCCATGTGAAAGCCTGTGTCATAAGTGAGGATAATAAACAATTAAAAAATTATTTAAATAGAAAATTACCACAATTTTAGCAAACAATCACTTCATACGCAATATTTCAAATTGCGGTTTGCGATTTTGACGGTACTAGTGTTTAAAGGGTTTTTACGGTACTTTTGGACAGGATGATTTTTGTAAGACGCGCAGATTCGGATTCCTGAGAAAATTTCACTATAGGTGGAACTCTTGGATCGTATGGACCTTTCAACACAAATAAAACCCCTCTAGCTCTGGGACTATATAGGCCTATACATACTAATCCCAGGTCTCAGGACCTGTACCATTCTATGACATGGATCTTTTAAAGTAGGAAAATATGTCAAAAATTGTCATTTTGGTTAACAATAGGCCTACATGACATTGTGTTTACATAAATAAAGTACATGTTGCGACATTGGTGAGAACCACCTTACCCAAATATCCCCAAACCAGGTTATAACCGATTCTGGTAAGGAGAAATGTGTACATTCAGAATCCTACAGACACCCAGGTGACATCATCAAACATTTTTAGTTATTCAAGATGGCGTCTAAGATGGCAGGTAGCGTATGGTCAGATTTAGAAAATTGTGTAAATTACCCAATTTCTGCTCAGTGAGTCCATCCAGACAACGCCCGGACAATTATGATGCATTTTAACCTTTGTATCATAATAGGCTATTTAGCAAAGATCAGGGCCAGCCACTGTAATATCAATTGAAGGGTTCCATGCAAGAACCTGTTAACTCATGTTTTTTGTGAAACTGCGAAAAACGCGTTTACAGTTTTTAACCTAAAAATGTCCACAAAACATTGATTTTGGCCTAAAATGGAACATTTTTGATGTGCATGTGTAGAAATAACACCACTGTGTTAAGTAGATTGTGAAATAATCGCAAATATATTTGCATATACAAATTAGCAGACATAACATGTTTTTGCATTTGGAATTTTCAAGCAAGAAGAGATCAACTTGAGATAACACTTTACTACATCACACATTGTGTAATGTTGATTGTATAGTTCATACATGCATAAATACTCATACACATTTTAATCAATTGGTGGATTGATGTTTTGGGTTGAAATAGCTTGGTATGTTGACATAGCCTATGTACAGATACTGTTTTTGTAGGGAAAAACAGGTTAAACATGTTAAAAGATAAGTTACCCATCGCACAATAGATCACACTAACTATATATATTTAAATACTATTTGGCATGTATGTAAATTTACACAAGATTTGAAAAATTGATTCGTATATTCCGGGGTGCTTTGTATAGTTATACAGTGGTTCCTTCTTGGACAAGAAATATTAAAACAGAAATATTAAAACTAAAGACCCTGTGTGAGATGTTAACAGTGTTACCTCAAACATTATTTTGATTCTTCATTTTGTGTCCACTTATATAAACAATATATCTTATCCAAATCTACCCGTATAATAGTCCTATCAGAAATGCATGATGTTGTACTATGCATGTCTGGTACTATACAGTAGTTCGTTATCATGTTATATTTTGTCCAAATAAGTGATACGCAGATAAAGCTAATAAAGGACAACCGTTTTGTATCTAAAATTTTCGTTGACGGTTTGCGTGTTATCAACTTATTTTAATGTATATGAATGCACATTAAAGTACATGCATTGGTGCAGTAGGATCCCCATGGGACAGCTAATATTAAAAAGAAGAGATAAATTAATGGGAACATTTTTGTATTAAGTGAAACATGAAATTACATCTGCTTGAACCCTCAACTTGCTTGGAAAATAACTATCAGTATTGTAGATCTCGGATAACATACTTAAATCGACATGGTCACTGAGTAGCTCCTAGAACATTAGTGTTAAAGGGACATGATCACCACCTACTTTAATAGTCAGCCAGCAAACACAAAACATTTGTATAACATTTATACAACATCTTCGACGCTGGTTCAAAATTGTACAAAAGCTATACAAATGCTTCGTGTTTGCTGGGCAGTGTCCAGTCCAGTTTGTCATATGCATCAACAGTTGGTTAGTTTGAACTGTCAATAATAAATAATATTAGACATCTTTTAACAATGAACATTAAAATTCACTAGCTGTTGGTGTACCTAGCAAGTTTCAACTTTATCGCAACCAGACTTAAAAGTACGTGGTGATCATGTCCCTTTCACATTAATGGTCTAGGAATCATAATGCTTTGTTGCATAGTCTTCAGGGCCTGAGGCAAAATCCAGGGTGCGGGGGGATCAGTTGGGGGGATGATCGCTGTATTCGCCAATTTTGTGACAAAATGAGCCATTTTACAAATATGTACCGAAAATTCCAGGGGGGTGGTAGCTGCCCCCTCGCAGGCTACGGCCCTGGTCTTGAGAGAACTTAAAAGAAAGATATCAGTCACAAGGCAATGCTACAGAGTCAGACCCTCCGTGAAAACAAAATTATTATTCAACACATTGCAAAGTCTTATAACGCCAGCAAGTACTACATGTATTTGTACTTTATTTTACTAGAGCTTTCCTTCTCGGTGATCTATTTGATGCAGATTATCCTGGCATTCTCTAACAAGAAGCCGAGATCCTCAGTAAGGCTTATATGATGGCTTACCAGACCCACTGCTAATATCATTAATGTTCGTTTGTGCGTGAATATCTGCACGAACATCTTCATAGAATTCACAAAATTTTGTGTTGTTTTTGGAGCTGGTCGTTCAGTCTGTCGTTTGCGGACAAACGGTTGAATGACCAGTTTTTCTTTCCCAGACAGTCTTCTAATCTTCATCGAGTCTTATTTTGTATTTATATTCACCAACCTTGTCTATTCCTCTCCATCTAACTGCGTCTCTGAAAGTCACTTTTTCTTTCAACGTGTTCACATTTCTTTTGACAAGTTTTAAAGACGTTCAAGTCCGAAAAATTCACCACTTAGCCTAGGGTAGTGGTTAGCACCGCTGCCTTTCACGCCAGAGTTCGGGGTTCGGTTCCCGGTCTCGGCGATTTGAAAGAAACAAAAATGTTTCTTCTCCATCCACGTGTGACCGAGAGGTAACGTGCTCGGCCTTAGACCGCCAGGGCCCGAATTTCGAATTCTGTGTCTGGAGGACAGTGTCATCTCAATCATCTCACCATCCTCAGGAGGTTCTCTTGGCCCAGTTTAGCCTATATGTGCACATAGGTGGCCCGATTCATTTCATTTTGATGACAACGATTTTGGGTATTTTAGTAACAGTAGTGCATTAGTTCCTGATAATCGATCAATTGAGTGTAACAGTATGTTTAATTTCTTTTCTCCAAAGCAGCAAAATCTTTCTCAGAGACCATGAAAGAGTGTTCAGGTTCGGGACATTTATGGTTAATGCATGATAGTCTCCACCCCAATGATGAGTGTTTTTTGTTGTAGAACATGTTGTAGCTAATTTATCTATGGTTTTTGTTGCGAGAAACTGATGACAGACTCTTGTCAGTTATCTTCTTTTTATTTTTACATATCACTCATTTTTATACTACACTGAATCTTACGTTGTCATTACATGATGATAACTATGCCGACAACTATAACTGATGAACAATTGGTTTTATATTATACTGTTATATAATATTTCATATGGTTGAAAGGCCTCGTAGAGGTCGTCTCGATCTGTTCCCGTGATGACATGTTGGACAATTTTCAATCAATGAATAATAATGATATTGTACTACTATTTCCATGTTTTCAACTTGAAAGTCAAATAAATAAATATAAATAGGTCAACCAGGTTCTACCAAAGTGCAAGGATGAGAATTTTATTTTACCCACCGCACGAATCAAAACAAGCGACGAGGTGGTCATCATTGATATTGTCGGCATCCAATGTGGAGAGATTCCCGCTTCCTACTTCCTCCACTTCTCTTCCAGCCTCATTCTCTGTCTAAATATTAGGCTAAACGTGGCCTTTTCTGTATTCCCATGCACAATTTAGTGAACTCCAAGGTTATTAAGCAAAAGCTGCCGGAAATATAACTCGTTGGTAATTTCGAGAAGGGTGGTGTTTTTTCCATATCAAAAGTGGTGCACTTGTTTATTCCTAGTTTTTTCGTTGTCTTCCATTTGTGCATCATAAGCCAGCTGTGCTCTTTGAAGGTGTGCCTGGTCGCCTGTTGAAGCATCACACTTCGAAGCGGAACACGTATCACTCTTTGTAGAACCGGATCCAAAGTTGTGCAAAAAAAAAGATGATACAGGGTTACATAGTTGCTCTATACACTATTCCTTGTTCGCATAGTTTGGTGATGGATAAAGTGCATGACAAGTATTTTTGTTGGGGTTCTGGTTACGACTGTGGTGCGAAGACTTGCCTGTAAATATCTCAATGTGTTAAAGAACTATGTTAACCTGCCTCATAGGAAGGCGGTTTCGTCTGGATAAGTGTTTGCCCCGTTCACATGGGGATAGTGAGATCTGCCCTCTATTTATTACTCTTAATACATTCCCTAATCGAGACCTACCTACGACAAACAACGAGCACAATGCTGATTTGCAATTCTGTTTTTTATCGTCATGTAACATAATAAACTAGTTGGGACATAATTATTGCTGTTTTGCATCTAAGAAAGCTGAGTGTCGACATAGCACGGACTTGCACCCGACTTGGTGTGTAAGTGTTGGTGATATTCGGGATATGTAGATATGGCTTGACCATCATCTACTATTATTCAACATTTATACTTTGTTCACACGGACGGTACTCAACTTGCATAATCATGTTAACTCGAGTTATTATGTTGCTGATCGAATGGTTTTTGTCAAAGTAATAATGCTAACAATACATAACATCATGATGCATGCATACTCGGACTCTTGTATGAGAGCATAATATGTTATATACACATAGCATGCTCTTGCACGCAACTTTTTCCAAAGAAATCTGTTATGTCGACTTAACATAAATTTAACTCCTAAGGTATTGTCACTAGACCTTCAAAAATAATACCAACAGACGCAGAATAAAATTCTGAATAAAATGGCATAACTAACTCGTTTTTTTTGTTAACTCGAGTTAGCAGGTTCTTGCATGGAGCCCTTCAATTGAGACAAGATTATTATTCATCATAACTAAATCTACAATAATAGTGATGGATTATCATCGGTACAGTAACAATGTCAGTGTCGCGTTTATGTGTCACTTGGTGTATGCTTAGTCAATTAAAATGGCGTCTAAGATGGCCGCCAGCGTATATGGTCAAATTTTGTGTAAATTGTGTGTAAATTTGTTAATTGTAGATGGTAATTTTTTAAATTCGCCATTTGAACTACATTAATGGTCAGAGAGGTCTTCTAGACCACTCCCGGACAATTTTGAACAACATTTAACCTTTCCAATACAGGAGTTCCTATTCGGCAACCAGTAGTGATTTTGCTATATAATGAAGTCAGATAATCATTTCTGTTCCACGGTGGGTTGACGTACTAAAACAAGCTGAAAAAGATATGTAGACCAAAGTAGGTATACAGAAAGTGTTAGCTCCAAAAACACATCTACAGCCACTGGGGATCATTTGTACAAAATTGGGCAACAATCCGCCAAGATTTTGTGGAAATATAGTCAGAAAAATAATTGTTGCCTGTTTCACGAGTTTTTTAAATGTTCCAAATAAACCATTTATTTGGATAGACGGTACCCTACTTTGAAGTCAAATTGCAAAAGTCCCTCTAATCTGCTAATTTGCGTCCGTAGCAGACATCCTGAGTTTTATTCTGGTGTAGGGTTATGGTGCATAATGTTACTGTGTACCCCAAAAAAAGCAGGGTGTGCTGCTCTACTACTAACCCTTTAACCGCCGGTGCCGCATATATTCGGGTTCTCATTTTTTATTAGCACATTAAGTACCACATTTTAAATATGTTAAAGATAAAATGTGACATCAACCAGCCATATTTGAAAACATTTGACCTCCATTTTGTCAAATCTAAATAATTTTCACTCACTTGAAGTTGTGGATCGCGTTAGCGAGACACAACTTCGAGTGGGTGAAAATTCAGATTGAATAATTTGGCGGTTAAAGGGTTAACTGTGACAGCTATTTTACAATTACTGCTCACTTTTCACAACCACACCTGGTGTGAACGGTTTCGATCCCTGCATGCTTCTGCCATGTGATGAGGAGATTGTATCGTGAGTAAATGGATATGGTGCATTTCTGTCTATGGTATTTCGTAGCATGGTATATTTCGCAAAAACACGACATTGCTCCTCGTCTGGCTGTCCGCTTATCCCGAGAGATGAAAGTGCAACGAGTTTTCGCCGGTATTTGTCTGTCAACAGTGAGGAAAAATGTCAATAAAAATACAAGCTTTCTGAGCTTTCCATTTACCAGGACGTAACGGCATCATCATCATTGTATCTACAAATCACATGAGCCAGGAAACTTTGCCATCTTTTTAAGTCTGAGCCTTATATACATAGACACTGGACAGGAGATTGTTCACCCACAAACAATCCATGCACAAACCACTGTTCAATCACTATTGACCTGCCGGACGGTACACTGTACCTGCATTTGTTTCCACATTTTAATTTGTACCACCTTCACAGTTCATGTAAATAAACTTAATAAAGTACATGTATTCGGGTTTGCTTGTATGCAGCGATACAATGCGAAGTGTTCGTTTTTTAATAGGCATCTAGTATTTGACATCACTCTGGGGGTGAATAACTTTTTATCCACTGTCTGCACCGGTAAAGACCGCCATCATCATCGTATCTAAAACACACGTGGACGTCAGCTCTTGGTGGATTGTCTTGATAAGACGCCGGCCTCGCGTTGGGCCAGCGTCGGGCGACGCTGGCCCAGCGCGAGGCTGGGGTCTGGTTCCTGCACCGGCAATTCACGTAAGCAATGAGGCGTCTGTCACAATGGATGCTAATTGCTTGGCATGTTTTATAGGAAGCGACACCGCGGATGCCAGGCGCCCGTCACCTGTCCCGCTAATGCATTAGTATCAGGCTCGTAAACAGCCAGCCAGCAATTAGATTCATCGGGATTTAGGACTCGCGGCGGACAGATCCGGGGTGGTTCTAAATTAAGCAATTCGCTGCGTAAGCAAACTATGATGCCTACAAAGTACTTGTCATCATATACATTTCACGGATGTGGTGTGACCGCCTGTTTGGGTTCGGGTTTGTTTGTCCGATTATTGCTATGGTCTTGCCGGATCCAAACATATATTTGCTCAAAACGTATGCGGATCTTGGCTCTATCCCCAAAAATGAGGTGGTGTGGTGCTACAGTGGGATTCACATTCAATTCTGAACCGATTTCCATGAAATTCTGCAAAATAGATTTTCTAGACCTAGGGCGACTATCTGTATGCTGCCGTGCAAAGCCAAACGGTAGTATCTGCTTACTTTACAGTAATTATGACACCCCTTTAGACCCATTAATTCATTCGGTTTTTATCGCAGATTAAAATAACACCATCTCAAAGGGTCTAACTTTTTAAATACCTTACTAAACCTTACCAAAATTTCCAGGGTAGTCGACAAGAAATAGCAAATATGCATTGCAAAATTTCATAAAAATTAATTGACAAATTGGCTGCGAAATCAGCAAAAATCGATAGCCACGGCTATTGTTGACCCAACTATACTTTTGTTTTTTATTTGTTCTGTGACAGGACATATTGTTAATCTGCTTTTATGAAACCAGTGCCCCGCAGTGTAACATTACATACGAGAGTCACAATGGATAATATGTCATACACGGTGTAGACCTCCTGTGTGAAAATGTAATGTTTCAGCAGTGGCTGACCTAGATATTGTGATTCTAATTGAATGAAAACTTCATCTTGACCAATCACTTTCTTATGACTCAGGCCAAACGCCTAAACAATATCGGCCAACAGAATGTGAAGGGACATTTTTCGCATTGTTTGTATAAGTAAATGTCCCAAATCCGTTTTTTGTATTCTCTCCGTTAAGTGCATACATACAAATCAAATGTGTGTTAGATTACTACCCAGCATGACCAGGCTGCCTAACTCACTCAGCGGCAGATCCGGCAGCTTGAAGACGTCACAACAGTATACACAAAATGCTGTGTGCACGCCACACTGGTACTATCTACTGAAAATCAACATACCTTAGTGATTAAAAGGAAATATTAATGTAAAACCTTCTGATCATACACCAGAATCAAAAATGTTTTCTAGAACCATATTGTTTCTCATTATGTTTGCCTCTCTGTCAGAGTTTGTTACATTATCAGGGTAATAGATGACAATCATGTCCCACGTGAAATATGAACTCCACTTGAAAATGTAAACTGAATTTGCCTTTGTTCCTTCAAAAGACAAAATATATTTGTATATATAAAAAAAGGCATATCAAAAATTAAATTATTTAATGGACTGATCATATATAACATTTTTTATTAAATTCAGTGATATTTCGTTTGGTTTAAAACTAGCATGGTACTAGAATGTTACCCATCCTAGATTTGGTCTAACTTTTATTCACCTTGAGATGTGAATTGCTATCGCAATTCACATCTCAAGGTGAATACAAATCTTTTGATTTTATAAACTACGCAAGTGAAAGCTTAGAACCTGCTTCTTGTGGTGACTTCCTCATTTTCTGGGCGGGGGCCCTAGGGTAGTGGTTAGCACCGCTGCCTTTCACGCCAGAGTTCGGGGTTCGCTTCCCGGTCTCGGCGGTTTGAAAGAAACCAAAATGTTTCTTCCCCATTCACGTGTAAAACTCAGTATTATGAGAAGCCTCCGTGACCGAGAGGTAGCGTGCTCGGCCTCAGACCGCCAGGGCTCGAATTCCGAATCCTGTGTCTGGAGGACAGTGTCATCTCATTCATCTCACCATCCTCAGGAGGTTCTCCTGGCCCAGTTTTTTTCTATTTGATGAATTTTAATTAAAATAGTGCATATGGCAGAAACATGCGACAAGTGAGTCTAACCCTTAACCCTGAAAGCATTTTTGTAAAACATGGAAACCAAAGGGTTTTCTCAATTTGAAATCATCATAAATGTCTTAGTCAGCTCTTTCTGATTCATTTTATTACCTATGTTATGGGTCTACGGCCATTATAAATATGTTAGCCCTTACAGTGCGGGGATTGACTTTAGACGTCAGGATCTGACGTCTACAGACGTCAGATTCTGACGACTAAAGACGATCCCCGCGCTGTATGGGCTAAACTGCCAAATGAATTAAATTATTCAATTTCCACCCACTTAAAGTTATGTCTCAAAACTTCAATTGGGCGAAAATTATTCAGATTTGACAGAATGGAAGTCAAAGACCTTGAAATCTTGCTGATGTATGTCACCTTTTTAGTTTAAAAGCTGATATTCACTGTGGGAATAAAAAATTGAAATAAAACAACTAATATAATCGTGACCGGCGGTTAAAGGGTTAAAGGAATTATGTTTGTTATACGAATCATGTGGAAGTGAACTCTGTTTAATTGCATATTCTCATTTTGTAAATTAATTGTTAAGACTATTCGAAAGGCAATATAGTGTGTGTACAACTATACAACAATTAACGTCGCTATTTTCTCGGTTCTAAATGCAGTTCATACAACTCAATTGCGTCCCAAATATTATTAACGACATTTTCGAGAAAAATATCATTATTACTTGTAGAGATACTTGTACTTGAGAAAAAAAGATCCACTCCGCCATTCATCGCGATTTCAAGGTGTTTGCTTCACTCTGCGCGATCATATTCATCAGAGACGGTGTCGAGAAGCCGACAATGAGTTGATGAATAGAGCGCAGCCAGGGATCCAATCTCACCGCCTGCTCTCCTAGTTTGGTAGTCCGCCCATCGCTCTATTCCCATTCATGAAAACTCTTTGCTGCATTCGCCATCGAGCGATCGCTCAGCGGAGAAAGAGGGTCTTTAACGAGATGGATGGCGAGTGATGGCGATAGGGGCTATCTTCAGTCTCTCTCTAGATTGAGATAGACTAAACGATAGATAGTGGAACCCTCCGGGTTTATCGCCTACGACCAATAGAACCACTGCCCTGCCTGTCCTGCGGACCAGGCATCAAGGAGCTGACGATCCGGGACCCCCCTAAATGAATACCCTCACCATTGATCCCGCCTTTGTTCTGATTTTACAGGCGTGGACCCCAGTCTGTCTGGATCTGAATCTCAACACGGACAAGACGCCAGTTCACGTTGGCCCAACGTGGTGTGACGTTGAGCCAACGTTGAGCCATTGTCTTGATGTTATTCATCTCAGAGACAGTTTGAGTGTTTGCTCCCCTGATGACCAATGTGAATAATAGGTCTCTCCATTGTGTAGGCTTACGTCTTGGGTTGTGAGTTACAAAACTCTCACAGCTTCAACCCTTACAACGCTGAATTATTTTTGTCCGAACCATGGTGACCAAAGGGTTTTTGCAAATTGAAATCATCATGAATGTATTACTTAGCTCTTCCTGGTTCATTTGAGTCTACAGAAGGCAGACTCTGACGTCTAAAGTCGATCCTCGCGCTGTAAGGGTTGAATTGTTTCTTCACTTTTTTCTGACAGTGATGCTACAACTTACTCGTGCAAGGAAACCAATAAGAGATTATGCGTGATAGGAATCCTGTAGTTCAGTTGTCTTTTGAGAAGTCATACGTGATTTCCCAAGTGTTTCAAACTTTTAGAAGTTCCGAGGTGTTCAGCGCTGTCAAGAGAAATATTCACCCAAAAGCTCGATTGTGTAAATTGAAATGAAATGAAATGAATCGGGCTTTAGGCTACCTTTGTGCACATATAGGCTAAACTGGGCCAGGAGAACCTCCTGAGGATGGTGAGATGATTGAGATGACACTGTCCTCCAGACACAAGATTCGAAATTCGAGCCCTGGCGGTCTGAGGCCGATAACGATACCTCTCGGTCACGGAGGCTCCCCACAATACTAACTTTCACACGAGGATGGGGAAAAAACATTTTTGTGTGTAAATTGAAAGAGTAGGGGTTTTTTCAGAGGGGGTTGGGGTGGCAATATTGATTATTCGTGCTGAGAATCCCATAATTGTCAATTTGAAGAAAAAACATATACATGGATATTTCATCTTAAGGAATGTGTTCATGCGATTTTCTTCAAACGCGAAGAGTAGTATTTTTTTACTTGAAAACTAAGATGTTACAATACTGTTTCCTTTTGAAGGGCATAATA
The DNA here is from genome assembly GCA_964017125.1 of Flabesymbios commensalis. NCBI lineage: Eukaryota > Metazoa > Annelida > Polychaeta > Terebellida > Flabelligeridae > Flabesymbios > Flabesymbios commensalis. The sequence continues at coordinate 27,121,672 of OZ024908.1, read as the reverse complement.
CTTCATAATCTCCCAAATGTGACGGGGGCGCTGGTGTGGTGGTTGAAGCTGCATGCCTGGAAAGTTTGGGCTTCCTAATTCGTCCCCCGCTCTGTCTTACAGGTTTCAAAGAAACAAATGTGTCTTCCCCATACCCTCGTAAAGATTCAGTATTGTGGCAATCCTCCATGACCAAGAGGTAGTGTGCTCGGGCTTTATATATAAATATATAAGTAACGAAGTGAGAATCGGAGAATTTGCCATTGCGATATCTGTAAAATGAGATCTCATCGGGTTTGTGACCGACAGGCGACTGCGACGAATTTAAATTCGTCTAGTTCTGTTTCCCGTCTTAATTTATAGTCTGGTGGTATAACTCATCATTTTACCATTTGTGGGAAAAAATGAAGGATAAATTATATTACGTTTTTCATAATCAGTATACTCCACAGTGCCTCAGACAAAAAATCCCCTTGAATTTACTTTGGGCAATTTGTTGAACAGAGCTTCAAAGTATTGGCTAAAACTTGCATAAAAATACAATAAATCACACAAAATTACGCTACTGAAAGATGGCGTGTATTGTGTAATTAATCCGAAGTGAGAGCTATTTTTAAAACTAAATGGATTATAGAAGTTTAAAAAAAAATCGAAATGGCGGCCATTTGTGCAACAAAAACATATATAAGATAACTGTTCGCTAATCACAAATTAACCTTCTCTTTTTTTCCACAAAATTCCCACTACCACAGATTCTCCTAATGTTCATGTTAACTTGTCTCTAACTATAATTACTCTGTATTACAGATTAATTATAGTTAGAAACAAGTTACGGAGTCTGTAATTGGTTTTCTTACACGAAGTCTTCAGCAGATTGATTTGACGTCGCATCTCGTCTCAGAAAAAATAAACGGCGATTACATAATCTTATGAACAGCTAAAGATAAAATTAGGACTGATTTCAAACTGCGAAAGATTCATTAGCGAACTATGCAAGCCTCAGCGACTCCCTTATAAAATGTGACGAATTCATTCTCATTAAGGCGCCTGAGAACAGACAACAACAACTGTAGCTAGTATCTCATTACTGTTTGGCAACTGTTTGCGATTGCGTTTTCAAACAATTGCTTAACGAATATGCAAAATATTTAGCGATTGTGGTCAATAGCGACTGATCAACAACAGAGGGGCGACAAAATTAAAACCGCTTAGCCAATCAGATGACAACTGGGCGTCTGGTTGAAGACTTTGGCGAATTTTCGCTAAGGAGGCGCATGTCTGCCGTCGTAGATTCTTTAATTCGTCGTTAACACGCAGCGACTATTTCGACCATGGTCAGACATTGTTGCAAATGAAGCGAATTTGGCAACTGCTTTCAGACTGGGTTTCCATTCTTGAGCAATTTATTGACGATTGCAGAGCGAATCCTGAACAATCTGTTGACAAACTCGACGAATCATCATGTTGAGCATATTAAAAATTTCCTCGGTCCTCAAACATTCATTTCGGACTCATCTCGAAAACCAGGATCGACATGGACGTCAGAGCGAGCTTCCAGAAATGATGCCAGTTGGTCGTTCTCGGTATCACTCCAAGTATATACTTCCATCTCGCTTGTCTTCCTCTATTTCCAGTATTGAGTAGTAACTGCAGTGCTGTCAGAATCACCAGGTGATTCATCCTGATCACTGGATGGAGTTGGTGTAGTTTGGTGAAGTTCAGGCTCCGACTCCGGTTCCAAGGATGAGAGAGGCTGCTGCCTTTTTACTTTCTTCACCTGGCCTCTATTCTTCAGTCCCATTGTGCTATTATTAGTAGCAATAATTTTTGCTGGTTTGTCTTTCACTCGCCTTTTTGAAACAGCCTTTGAAAATAAACTCATTGGCATCTTTTAAACAAGCTGTGAGACTTCATCTAATAGATAGACTAGTTAGCGAATACAACTCAGACTTTCTATATTACTAGTTTGTCTGAGCTGTAGTTAAATTTTCAATAATTATATATATATATTAAAGCATAGTCTAGTCATTTATGTGATAATGTTATGACTAAAAGTGTATGTTGTGGTCATGGAAAAATGTTTCTTATATATAATTTATTTTATATAATTTTTTTACAAGTATTTTCAATTAAATTGTTCTGTAAACCTTTCCAGTCGCCATCTGGTCTACTTTTTGGGGACCACTATGGAAATAAGGGTCACCAGACCCTTTATAGTGTCTTTTATCCCTGGTGACCTGTATGGTGGCCCCGATTGTTTTTATAATCATGCTTACATGTACTTTTTACCGAAATAAATCAAATCAAAACCTACTTGCCTGTATTATGTCGTTATGCTGTCTTAATTATAATGTTATGTAATATGAAACACAACGAATGTACCAATTAGGCTACTGACTAGCAGCCTTCAAACGACCAGATAACCTGTTGCTATCTAGCCGTTATGCATTTGCTAAACTGTCGACACACAGTCTTTCAAGTCGTCGCAGTCGTTAACTAGACACTAATCAGTCGTTAGTCAGTCGTCTTCCTATCGAATCTGTGTCGTTAAGCAGTTGTTGTTGTCTGTTATCAGTCGTCTCACACCGGTACTTAAAATGAATTCGTCACAGTTTGTAGAGGCGTCGCTGAGGCTGAGGACACTAGCTGTTAGCCATCAGTCCTAATGTAATCGGTAATTGTTCTTCGCATTATCTAAATGGTTTCTAGGAGTCGCCAACTATTTTTTCAAGGACTACTGTACAGAACGAAGTGCGACTTTAAAGCGACCACTGAAGGCGTCTTGGCGAGTAAAAATTAGAAAGTTGTTATAGACCAATTAACCAAATTAAGTCGTCTATTAGTCGCCGCCAGGTTTTTGAACATCTGGCGGCGATCGAGATCGCGCTGAGCAACCAATTTACGAATGAGATAGTGATTCCGACTTCTTGGCGATTAGCTTTAGACTAATAAAGATTAAAAACAGAATCAGACGAATCTCCATTCGTTTCAGTCGCAAATCAGTCGCAAGTCTGGTGAGATATAGCGACGACACAGAATGATGCATTAACGAACGATTAGTTAACGAGCGAGACGACTATGCAAACGACTTGACAGACTCTATGACCACTGTATAGAGAATGTATAACGACTACATAGCAACAGATTATCGGCCTGTCAGCGATGAATTAAAGACACTACGGCGACAGCCATGCACCTCTTAAGCGAACTGTTTGCCAGCCGCAAACCGAAACTGAACTGTACTGCAAAGGTAAGCAGCAGTAAACCTACTCACTTTTCAAGAAAGCGTACTGTTGGTTGACATTTCAAGGCAGTGTATTACACAAATGTTGATTGATTGCAAGATAGAATAACACTCTTTACATAATTTGATTTGTCCTTCCTTGTTTGTTACAATCATTAAAATATTCATTTCTGACGGTAGATGCGTTAAAACTTCCATTTGAGCAATTACATTTTCCCTGCCTTTACTAATGAGATATGAGGCGCCAATCACAACCATAATCGTTTTAGTATAATTTTTAGCAGATTAAATCACAGTTATTGGGAATAAAATGCGTGTTTGAACATCAACATTTGTAATTTGAGGGTCTCCTTTGGCAATAATCCGTAAATTTAGTAGATTTATATTGAGTATCTTAAAAGATAGACCAATTGGAATGTAATGTAATTATTCGATATAAACTAAATTAGTTCAATCAAAGTGATGGGGTTATAAATAAACGCCATATAATAAGAATTCACTAAATGAGGCTGTTTTATATATTTTTTATTTTGTATCAGTACTGGCAATACTGTTTACACAATTTCGTGAACATTGGTTGAGAGTTGACTCACGAATCAGGGAAAATCATGCTCTACAAAAAACGTTTTTTATATCGAGCATCAGTGGATGAGGAAATTTATACGGATACATTTAGAATATGTCTCCACAGGAGAAATATTCTGAAGAAGACTTCCTTGAAAAAAAACCTGTCAGTTTATGATCATTGTGTTGTTTGCACCTACAGTGGGAGCCCACCCCAGCCACTCAGCAAACACGAAACAACCACCAAGTGTTGGGCTGATGCTGGCCCATCGCCTGCGACGCTGGGCCAACATCAACCCAACACTGGGCGGTTGTCTCGTGTTTGCTGGCCCAGCTGGAGGAAACCGTGTCAGTCGTCGAGTGAGGAATAGCAACAGTGACACTTTTTATGTGAAATAATAACACGATGCATAAACCACATATAAACAAGGGGGTCGCAGCCAGCAGAGGTTATCAACGGCCACTTGTACATCAAATTATGGAAATTTCTCCACAGTCCAGACAGCCACAGGCGGCCATTTGCAAAATAGGTGCCTATTTTAGTGTGCCCGTAATAGTGTCTATCATCAGCGCAGATGTGTTGGTGAATAATTAAACAGCGGAGGCTTACGGGGTGTGGCGCATGATTAATACAGCCGGCGCACGCGCAGCTCTGCTGGCCTGGGGGATTCTGGGATAGCGATGGAGGACCGGGATGCCCATGCAGTATGACTGCACGGCGGACGGCGATATACGGACAACGCGCGCATTGACACGAAGGCTCACATGACGGAGAGAATGTGATGCCATTCCCTCGGCCCGACCCAAATAGAATAAGGTCACGTAGGTCACTGCAAGGGTCATTGGCCAATCAGATTACGGGCGCAGCTCTTGGCGGCGGCGTAAAGCGCCTAGGTGTGGTGCATCGCAGGGACGCATGCCAGTGCCGACTCAACACGGGTCTTGCGCAGCAGAAATCGGCCCAGCTTGGAACCGGGTCTGAAGTTGTAGCACGGAGCTGTCTCTGCGAGTCTAGCCAAGCAAGCAGACGGGACATAAAACAAATTGCACAAGGGTAGACAGCGGACGGCAGCGGTATAAATAACGTTACGCGGCGTTATGACAAAACACGTGGCGGACGGCTTTATTGGGGGATATCAGGCAGGGCGTCTGACCGTAAACACTCAGAAACATAAAGGGAAAATGTCACAGTGCGCAGCCAAAGGGGCAGCTACTGCTTACTTTTTAAGTGAACATGTACTGTACTTTGGCTTTGCGCGCCAGAATGGCTTCAGAAAGGTGGGGGAGACTCACTGGCAGTCTTCGTCAGCCTTTTCTCCTGTCCCTGATGCCCACCTCGCTATGCCATCAGCCGCGTTTACCTCGCGGAAAGTACAACAGCTCCGGTTTGTGGCAGATCCCCCCCCCCCCCAGAAAACACATGGAGTTGAGTCAAAGCTGGTTTAATGGTGGACCAGCGTCTGCGACGCTGGCCCAACATTAAACCAGCGTTGGCTCAACGTTTCGCGTTTGCCCGGGATCTCCCCTCACCAGTCATTTACACCCCATCACCTCTCTCAGCGGCACGGGACTTGAAGTACAACGACCCCCCTACAAGAATCCGGGTCAGCGTTGGGACAGCGCGTTCCAACTGTGACCCGGCGCCTTGGGCTGACTGTGAGATTACCATGACAATTGTTTCTTGGATCAGCAGCTGCTGCGGGGCGATGCCCAGTCATAAGAGGAAAACAAACGCCCGGGTTCATCTCGGGGTTATTCAGGCCTCTCGTCTATTAAAGGACACATGTCATCTTCTCCTCGTCCGTCCCCGAGTTTATTGGCTCCGCGGAGAGCTGAACTTCTCCACGTTCTCAAATTGTCAGATCAAGTGCAGAAGCGATACATCGGAGAATACATAATTGAACATCAACATTATCTGGTGAAAACACCGTTTGTTTACGTACTCGTGTCATTCTGTAAACATTATTTAGAAAGACGCCCTTTGAAAGAGTCAACGCTGAGGGAAATCCCTCCCTTTTTGTCACTAAACCAGCTACGTACATCCCATAAATATTGCCTGTGTATTTTGGCGATGTTCACGATGTTATGCAATGATTTAAAACATGTCAATCGGCCGAGTTTAGCTGTGTTGACCTTTCCTGTTTTGAAATGTGTGGCCCGTTAGGAAAGCGGTGGTTTTCTGATGACGTTGTAATTATACTCGCAACGTCTTTGACGATGTGATACATCTGAGACCTTACATGTACTTCTCCCAATACGAGTTAATAACTTTTTGTCATAGATTACGGCTAGTAAATAAAAGAAATATATATCTTTAGAAAGAAATAATGAAATTAGGAAGTTCATCATAATATGAGAATCACCCTTTCTCACTACATCAGATGAATGAATTAGGGTGTGTCTATGCAATTTATGTTGCCATTACATGAAAGGCTTGGGGAAAAAACACAAACATAGATGAAAACCTGGCTCCTTCTATATAGCATAGGAGTTTGCCTCTTCACTATCGATATGCTAGAAATTTACAGTGACCTGATGTAAATGATTTTGTACCTCAACTACAGTGTATAATTCTGTAGCAGGTCCATTGATGGTTAGTATAGGTATTAGGTAGCTTATGGTGTCAATACGGATGAATATGCTTGTGTATCGAATACAATATCAAGCCCAGTCCACCTGAGAATAGTAATTTAATTCTTAACCATGGATTTTTCTTATTTATCCAAGTGACTTTTCTATTTCCTTTAACAGTAATCCCATTGGTGGAAGCCGCACCCTTTCATCAACATTGTAGACTTGTAGTGGTCTCTCGTCATTATTAAGATATCTCTTGTTCTTCACAACGCGCAACGCATGTCTTGCAATATGGCTATGTATTTTACAACATGTAATGTACCAGTTTTTACAATCCTGCCTATGTTATCCCTGACAAGGGTAGTGGGCAGGTTTAATATGAATAATTAATGAGAGAAGCAAGCTCTTTCAGATTATAATACTATCTTTTAAATGCAGAGAGATATGTCATTGCAATAATATATACATGATATATTACCTGCATGGATGCCACCGTCCAAATAGAACTCCACAGAATATGAATGAATGAATGAATGAATGAATGAATGAATGAATGAATGAATGAATGAATGAATGAATGAATGAATGAATGAACCTTTGTAGATATACAGGCTAAAATGAGCCATGTTAGCCTTATTAGGATGGTGAGATGGATACGATGACACTGCCCTGCAAACACAGGATTTGAAAATTGAGCCCTGTACACCCCGATAGACCAACATAATTATGTGTCTCTATGGGCACATTTGATTTATATACAGCTGTTTGTCTATTATATTGCAATAAACGAATATTTATCTGTGTATTTTTGTCATGGTTATGCAGACCACCTTGTCATCAACCCATACGAGGACCGATAGGCATTTAAATATGAATTAACCTAATTGGCTCCCCCTGATTAATGCCGGTAAATCGGGCAACGCAGCAACTCAACGGGACAGAAATACAGTTATCAGGGGCGTGATAATTGTCTCGTAGGCCATGTACACGTATTTAGCTATGAGCGAATATATTGTGAGCGACAGGTTATCTAGTCTTTGCACCAAGTCAAAAAGATTTACTGAATCTGAAGGCAGCTGTGATGGTTGAGGGGCAATGAGTATTGACATAATTTGACTCCTATGTATTATTGGTCAATGTCAAACCTCATCATGTTCAATATTTCAGTATATTGTAGTCGCCATTTTGCAATTGGCTACCATTTCTTTTTTTAAATAATAAAAAAAAATGTATTTACAATTTAAATATAACTATTAATGATACATTTAATATACATTTGACTCTTTAAGCATGTAAACGACACACATTGTACAATTCAGCTAAAATTCGCCGCCATTTTGGAAATTTGCCGCCATCTTGATTAAGCTACTCATTTTAAATGTTTAGCATACTGGAAATGTTTCCTAATACACATACTGACATGGTCATATGACTGATAATACCCGATTTTATGGTACCGATCATCATGGCCCATGGACTACTATGGCTGAAATTTTCAGAGCAAATCCGAAGGACCCGATTATGTGATTAGTGAAAATTAGACGGCGGGGCCGATGTCAATTTTTTTTTAAATTGTTTTGCATAACATAATTGGAGTATAGCTTTGCCCTGATCAACTTTTTGAAATGTTTTGTTGGCACTTTTTAGCTGGGGGGGGGGGAGGGGTGGAGCAAATTGTATCCACATGAAATGATTAATTCTACAGCGGACATACATGTATTGTTTTTACTGTGTTCATGCGCCGGCGTCGCGGCAAAATTTTTGCACAGCACCTATCTGGTGGCCATTTTCCAAGATGAGGCTCTACTTTTCTTGTGAGCGCTCTCTAGCCTTAACTGCTCAATCAATTTTAGTCCAGGAAAGTTACCCTTTAAAGCACTGTAACCTGGAACAAATTTGTAACAAGCTACAAATTTCAGGAAAGCTTGCTAGAAGTATGATAAGCAACATATCAAAAGTCCTAAGGTGTCCAGGGGTGGACAGATCTAAATTTCGGTCAATCCACTTATGCTACTAAAAATGCGATAATGCTATTCCAAATATTTAAAAGTGTAATTAGACAAAGAAAATGAAAAAAAACAATGGTGACCGCCGTCTTCTATTATCTACCTTGTCATTGGTATGTCATTTAATACGTGTACTAATAAAATACTTTGTTGTAGATGGTAATCATTAACAATGGATCTCATTAGATGTAATTTATGTCACCACGTTTCTGGCAAATCACTTGATAAGTCAACATGTATAGTTGGAAAGAGAGGTCTAAAATCACTAATCAATGCAAACTTGCAAAGTGATGATGGGCTTTATGATTTTTTTTTAATAACTTTGAAGAGATACAGAAGGGTGGAAGATGATGAATGGGCACATCAAATTTATGGTCGTATTAATACTTATGTTGATCTAGTTGTTCCTGAAGGTAAATATCATCGCTCTTGCATGCAGGTCGTTTACATGGATGCGTGCTAGCTCTTTCATTCCAACAGAAAGTATAACCACAGTTGGCAGATAACATTGTATATTTTTAGGTGGGTTTCATCGGATGATGTCAGCCATGGGTTCCACAGGTTGCATTGTGGCTGGAAGTGGTTTGGAAGAGATGTTTGAAACAGTTTATGCTCCAGGAACCGTCCCACACATGATGTCGGGTCATGCATATAGGCCTACTCGTGTATTTCGTGGACACCTACTGGCTGCCTGCGCTCTTCTTTAAATCCTGCTGCAAAATGACGACATCAAGTTAGATGATCCCCAAGATGTACTCACTGATTTACTAGCTGGTGCAGAGAAACCAGCAGAGTCTAATTAATCTTTATTTGTGAGATATTTGAAGGGAATAACAGATCCTATTATTGCCTAAGATCTGGTGCGATTTGGGTTCCACGGGACACACAACTATGAGTTTAGTAAGCTGTTGGAACTATACTTTCTGCATCACACGGTCGCACCAACAAATGAAATAATAAATCATTTCCTCTAACTGGTTTTCTCGTTCAAACTACGTTCACTCGCTCTTAAGGACCTAATTAAGGTGCTCCTCGCTCTTAAGGACCTAATTAAGAAAGAAGGCGTGTCAATGATTCAGCATATTTACAGGATAACAATGTCTTACACAAACCATATGCACGTATAAGGTGTTCCCACGTGATGGTAGTTGGCTTTACAAGTCGCTCCGAAGTGACGTGGCTATGAAGTTAAAATGATTTGCTGCAATCCACAAAGGGGATTGCATTTTAAGCAAGTTACCAGCATAAAGGGGCGGTGATTAATTTAAATAGTTGTGTAAATCATTCAGTGCTGCAAGGTGGTGCGGTAGTAAAATTGTCCATTATATGCACTAGCATGTCAATATGCAAACGAGTTATTTTCAAATGTGGTAGAGGTATTCCCCAAGTCTGGCCTACTACTGTATATATAATGACGCCATATTGCCACAATGTCCAGCATTGAACCAACATTGCAAAAAGTGTTTGCTATGCCACCCTTCCAATGGCACACTCAAATAGGCTGCTAAAAATGAATTTCACCCACTTGAAGTTGTGTCTGACTGACGCGACCAACAACTTCAAGTGGGTGAAAAATAATGGATCGCTCTACTTCTGTTGTGATATTCCTGGCAGAAAAAGGGGATTCAGGATTTAAAAAATGGGTGGTTTGATTGCAAAACTAAAAATTGAAGGGTCAATCGTGACGATTAGGAGCTGCTAGGTAGTGAATCAAGTTGAGGCACTAATCTAGTCAATTTTGCGTGACAAATACCGCTATTTTGGCAATTTTGATAAATGTTGAGGCGATTTAGTTTTGGAAAAATGGGTCAGAAAATCCCTGACACATCCCCCCCCCCCCCCACTGGATCCGCCACGGCAAGACTGTTCATGTCAGGGTAATCGAAAACGTACAATAAAATGCACAGTTTGAAGTTTTAAAACATTCTTGGAAATGTATTATAATTACTCTCATATTTAGAAGGTTTTTAAATGTTATAAAAACCGTCTTTCTATGGGTCACAAATAACACTACAAAATTGTTAGCACTAGAATGGGATGTTTGATAATGTCATAAGAGCATTAGATAAGAGCGTATTATGTTTTCGCAAATCATTTTACGCTGAAATGTCTCGAAATGTTTTGCGTCACGCTGGACTACTTGCGGTGATTACCAGCATTGCATGTGATGGTCTAACTAACCTTGACCACAGTGGTCAAGCTCTGAAGGGGTGAGCAACGAGCAGTAGAACACCTCATCACCTCTTCCGCAGCTTGATGGACACCTATCCGGCGGCGGGCCAGCGACGGGACGGCGTGGCCGCCGCCGGCCCGCCGTTGGCCCGCCGCCGGACAAAGACAGATACTCGGGATCTACCTGGGCCATTGCTCACTGTCATGGGCCGCCGACTGCCGGAGGGTCCCGGGGGCACCCTCCATTTCCCGTACACCCGCTCTGGGTCCTGCCCCCTCCACCCCCGGACAAATCACGCCGAGTCCGCGGAGACAGGTGCAAATCCCAGTCCCTACATCAGCTAGGACGCCCGTCAGCTGCTACCCCCGACCACAACAACACTACCATATGAAGACAAGCAGCAGTAACTTCTACCTTGGAAAATAAACAGGTAAGGCTCTTTGTCCTTGCCCTGTAGAACATTCCAACAGAGTTGGGTCAATGGCGGGTAGGTGACTTGGACGTTGATCAGTTATCTGCTCTTCGCCATGACTGCACTGCAGATATACGAAATATAATTCCATACTTACGCTCATCCGGCGACTGTTGGGCGCTCCAGAAATATTTAATAATTGTTGACTAGCAATACAGAAAAACAACTGGTTTTATGCTGATAAGAAAAACCCCAGGGGACCCTCTTGATTTGTTTTTGTATGCGATATATTATAAAAACTCGTATGGGTCTGTGCAAAAGTCATTCTAATTTTAACAAATGTACTTTATTTGTGTATTTTCTTTTATGGGACACACGAGGGAACTATTACTCCTAAACACAGCCACTTTATGTCAGAACATAAGGGAGTGCCATGATTTGTTCTTCTCTACCTGAAATAAATAATATTTCAGTTATTTTTCTGCATTATTGTTCAATAATTATAAAAAGAATAAAATAAACAATAAAACATTTTTTGCGTTTATACCAATATGTGTCTAGATGTTGATCACGATAACAATGAGCTCTGTGAATATATTGCGAACGTCGTGAACGTCGTAGGAGCAACGCTTTAGAGCCTCATAGTCTCACTGGCAGCATAGTGAAATCACATGCAATAAACGTACAACAGTACAACACAACAACGTACAACAGTCGCACAACAGTGTGTATCTGCGCCCTCAAGTCGCTTCTATGCGTTGCTAATACGTTCACGACACGCTCATGTAGTTCTTTTTTGCGCCGACATGGCGAGAGTAGTATGTAATTACACTGATAACTCCGGAGCGTCGAACCTTGTCGCTTGTTTTGTGCGTGCAAATTTTGCACTAATCTAGCTCATGGCAGTCCTTGCACGTAATTAATAGTTTGCGTTACAAAGTAATTTTCAAGGACCTGCGATTTGCTGCGCGCTTTGATACCCTGGGCCCGGTTTCACTACACTATCGTAAATACGGACAAACTTAATTAACGTCTGCCGTGCCTACGATAGGTTTACGTATGATAGCGGCACGTTCAAGATTATTATCCGGCTGCTGAAATAAAAAAAAATCATTGTAATATATGACATACTAGTCCGGTGCAAACCATCCTATATTGACTCAACCCTGATTTGTAAAAAGTATATCCCAATGGACAACAAAAAGGAGACGAGGTAATCAGAGCCAGCGTGCTTTGAATAACGTGAACAATTAAATAAGAAGAGAAATCTGAACTAACATTTCTTTAGTCTTTATTATTTTGACCAGTATATTAGTATATTATGCCGTGTATACAATCATATATCACTTGTTACTGATATTACTTAGTTATAGCTCAATGAAGTATTCGCTTCATACAATATTACATAACTCTCCAAACACTAGATGACGACCCAAGGCTGGTTCAAAGTGTGGCCTGACATTAAAAACAACGTCTCGTGTTTGTTCTGACATTTTAGCTACTACTATCCAGTGTTTATTTATTGGCTTGACCATCCCAGCAAACACAAAACATGTATATACCATTTGTACAATGTCGGACCAGCGTCGAAGACGTTGGGCCGACGTTGTACAAATGGTATACACATGTTTTGTGTTTGCTCGGATGTAGACATAGAATACAATAAACAAAAATTGCAGTTGGTTGATTAGATTGTATGTGAGTGACAATAAAAAATAACATTTTTTGTAATTGTGTTTTTCATTATGTCGTTTTGCCTGGCGATTATATGTCCTCAACAGCGAGGCGTAAAGTTCCGCTTACAGAATGCCAATGTTTCCTCTATGTGACCCATCTACACGACATAAGTCGCATGTCTGCTCCATACAAGTTGAGAAAATGGGCAATATGCATGATATGGGCTGATAATTGCGAATTTAAATTTCTGTCAAATTTTAATACTTTAAAGCATAGAATGATCATTTTAAGGCCAGAAATGAAATCTACGCCCCAACATAAGTCAGAAATGACATATTGCATGATGTTGATTTTATTAATTTATTTTCAAAATGGCCGCTGGCGGCAATCTTGGATTTGACCTATTTTTAAAAAACGCTCCAAATTAACCAAAGTCCACCCGATAGATTCTGAAAGTAGGAATCCTGGGCTATAAAAATCAATCGGTAAAAACTATATAATAATACAAAATTTCCAGGTTTGGCCGAAAAATCCTGTTTGGCCATAAGTAACTATTTTTTATACTATAAAGAAGTTACAATAAAAACTTTTCCATGACTTTAAAGCCAATTTTCTACATTTTAATTTTTTTGAAATATTTACCCATTCGCGTCACTAAAATGATCATAACTCAGCTCCGAATCAACTTAATTTCATGTTCTTGGTGTCATATTAAATCACCAGCTTTGTGTTATCCAATGGTAACATAAGCTCCATATTGTATTTTCCGACATGCGACTCATTTCGTGCAGACGGGTCACATATTGCTGTCACAGGAACTTCACTGGGATTTTTTTTATTTTAGCAGCTAAAAATCTGAACACTTTCAGTTTAAAATTATTTTTTACAATAGTAATAATATAGGTTCCCGCACACTACCATAACTATATTATTATCGAACACTTGTTGTATTTGATTTCATATCTCAACACAGAACCTAAAACTGTATTTATTCGTTTTGCAATAATGTATTCAGCAGGTCTAACTGCTTGAATAATGAAGTTCTTCAATGAAGTTGCAGTACCGATTATAGCTTGAGCATTGTGTTCCTTTCAGCGTACTTTGTCTGTAGCAATGATCCGACGTATATCTACGTTCTCGGTACTCCTCCTCCAGTGCCTGGGAGGCGTAGGCGTACGGCTATTTACGACTTACGAATTTACCAGTCACATTGAGACTGTTTGGTGCAATTGCCTTTTTAAAATTTGGCTGATATATACGTCCACAATACGCCTATCGCACACGATATTACTCGTATTGGTGCAACCGTGCCCTGGTCGAAATAAGAACGCCAGCATAAGCATCAGCTGATATGACAGGGTATATCCAGTAAGCACATTTGTATAACATTTATACAATTTTGGTCCAACGTCGAAGACGTTGGGTCGACGTTCTATAAATGTTATACAAATGTTTTGTGTTTACTGGGCATCAACCGAATAACTGTTCATAACACAGGTTAAAATGACTGTAAATGTTAACATTCTGAAACGGCCACGCGGTTTCACTAAATCTAGGGGGAGCGATCAAGGTTTTTTATAGACATATATACCGAATAGTATATTTTATAGAAAATCATTTCATTTGATCCTATTCAGTGCGGGGATCAACTTTTGACATCTTGACGTCAACATTAGATTCCTGCACTGAAAGAATGAAATATTAATGATCATACACCTATAGAACAGGTATTCAAATGAAGCAGGAAGAGTAAGCCATTTCTGATGTTTTCAGACAGAACAACCATCTGGTAGTGCCTACATATATATATCCAGTACATATCAAACTAATTACAGCGCTGGTTAAATATTACAATCGCGTGAGTACTTTTATGAAGTCGGAGAGCATTGCCGTTCACCTGGAGATGGGAAATACCGGATCAATTAATTCACATTTCAAGGTGAAGAAAAGTTAGAAGAAATGCCAGGGTGGCAGGAGGTCTGAGGAATAGTTTTTTCCTATCTAAACAGCGGACAGCGATAAGTTAAAGGCCCCATGTAGTCCCTAGACCTATACTCTGCAAAGGCAAAAGTAGGGGGCGGAGCTAGTTCGTGACGTCAAAAGGTGGAGACATGCTTGGCTTGTTATAATACATATATATATGTACATGTAGCTGATGATGTATTGTATGATTTTATAAAACTGACCAGAGTCAACACGGAACGCCGTCCAACGCTGCCTGAATGCAGGTGCGGCACCAGCATTGATGGCCATCACCGCGACCGCTCCTGGCCAGCGTCTAGCATTCACTCGCCCCTTGTTCATCCTGTCGTTGCGGGCATATTCAATTGGATAGAAATCTAGTTCAGCTCATGTACAAATACAAGAAACATTAAACATATACCCGATGCAGTTTCAATGTTATTCAGATTCAATATTGGGCGGTCTTGTGTAGAAGTCATGAGGTGGGAGATCCGCCCAGCCCAAGAAATGTGCACATTTTCAGTTTTTATTTTTGAAAATAACTGATAATTAGTGGACTAACATAATCTGCTAAGTTATGAGATTCATTGTGATTTATACTTTAATTATATTGATAAACTGAAATCACTTATGTCACAGGGCCTTTAAGAAGAAAATAATTTGTAAATGATATATATAAGTGTGGTAAAGAGCGCGTATAAACTAAATTTATCGAGTACACGGCGGCTCAAATTCTACCGATAGAGATCCTATAAAACACCGCGTACATTAAGTATACTGCCGTGCAAAGCCAAAATGCACTATTTGCTTACTTTACAAGTTAGCGAATACTGCCTTCTAGGTTTGGAGAGCAGCATAGATAAGTATGTATATTTGCCGAATGACTGGCGATACATCGGGAGTGACGCACGAGCGAAGATTAATTTTACGTAAGATTGCGGAGCGGTCTTCGGGGAAATCAGGGCAAAACGCGCCCTCATTTGCCCGGGTTGGTCAACAACCGCCACCACGTCCTTTTTGAGATTGGCATGAGAGACCTTTGCCATATCTTACGGCTGATCGATTTAGGGAGAGATAACGTTACGCTTGTAATGGGCACTCCGGCGATAGGATAATTACATGGAAGAAACCAAATATGGGCAGGATAAAGAATGGCTGGTGTGGGGCTGTCTAGAAGAGGGGGGGGAGTGATCCAGTTTCTTCTTCGGGGTGCACTTCCTTTTGATATGTGGCCTGGCCCCTTACCGCACACTGCCCCACCGAGGCTCGTTACGGCACACCACTTATTCCCGCGCAAGTTTGGCTAAACATTGGGCTGACATGTACGCCGTAACTTTATGTTAAAATATTTTTTCAGAGGAGAAAAGAGATGGCCATGACTAAAACGATGGACAAAGCCCACAGGAAAAATGTCCAATGAGAGTATAAATTTGGTCAAAACAATTGACCAACAAAGTTCAAGATGTTGGATGCATCCAGGCAACTTATTGGATTTTTCCTGTTAGCAACAAGCGTCGATCCTGTGTTGTTTTAAAGCTTGACCAGCGTCTGCGACGATGGTCCAGCTTTAAAACGACACAGGCTGAAAGTGTCTATAGTTATCCCACCTCGTGATTACCGGGGGGTAAATGCCTTAACCTGCAGAGTAACGACCTTGGAACCTATAAACACTCGGGCCATCATCCATAAAATGGCTCTCCCGAGAACCAGATATTTGCCATTAGAAGAAGTTAGCGAGGCATGTGTGTGCAAATAGGTGAGCACAATCACCATAATTACAAACATAATACGTATTTGATAAATTGCTTACTATAGTCGTCCCGAGAAGAGTTATATTTGCTAAATGACAGTGATGGCTACACACTGACAACCTGAGTTTGTTAATTTCCACTCACTTGAAGTTGTGGATCGCGTCAGCGAGACACAACTCCAAGAGGGTGAAAATTATTCAAATTTGACAAAAAAAAACAGAAAATGTGGATCGCGCTTCACTGTTTGGCCGGAATCAATAATGTGTGGCGTTCGTGTTGTGCCTGAAGTCGTTATGCGTTTTCAGTTTGCATTTGAGTCTGCTAAACTGCAATCACTTCACTGGATATTTAAGCTGATCAAACATTAATATGAGCAATATGGCACTTTTTCCATTACATGCAATATTCCCAATATCACAAATACTGCCAGCCTCAGGTTGGTCTTCTAACTTGTTTGTGCTCAGTTTTAAGTTTCTTACATCAAGGATGCACATAAGGTAATAATAATTATGTATTCTAGCGGAATATATGATATTATTTTACCAGTGGCAAAATCAGGGCGGGGGGGGGGGAGACCGGTCACCCCTTTCGACAGCAGAATTTGAGGAAAATGATTTATTTTGAATAAAAAATTGCCAACAATTTGATACAATTTAATACACCCTACACATTCTGTGTTGGTCATCCCAAAGAAGTGACAAAGTCCACTAATAATATATTGGTGAATGACACGAATAAGTTTTTGTTGGCGTTATACTCCTTTTTAGGAGACGCCCTGTACCTCACGAATCTCTGCGACTGACATGCCATGCTGCCCAGATCCCTCTCACCCTTGGTGTCCCACAGTTTGGTGTAAGGTAATCTATCTAGGAAGTTCACCGCGCTGACGCATCTACAGTATGAGAATCTCATCTTCCCCCGCAAGGCCCGCTACTCCTGACGTCACAGACGGACTCCGTCTGCGACGTCGGGAGTAGCGGGCCTTGCGGGGGAAGATGGATAATCTCAGCAACCATCTCTGTCATGTCACCCGTGATGCATTCATACTCCGTGCGACACACGGTGACACAAGTCCTACAAGTGGAAATAGAGGAGACAGCTTATATGGTGTGAAGTGACTGTCTGGTATCATATCAGAGCAGCACAGAAAACATGTGAATGTGCTTGTGGCTGTACGCTCGTTCATCCCTGATGTCAGCTAAGAAGTTGAGGCTGTCGCCGATGAGCGTGATATGCTTTCCAGACTTGAATTATTAATTATCTACATCGCCAGTATATCGCCAAACATGTTGGCTTTCGTGGGACCATATCATAAGCAGATTGGTTTGCGGGTCAGTCAGCATCTTGTCCACACTGCCTCCCATATTTACAGGGACAGATCGAGATGTCACATTAACGGCGGCTCTCGCTGATATTGTATATTAGAGATTGACCACATTGTAGCAGCCATTAAGTCATTTGTGCAGATTCATGTAGGCCTACGTTTACACACGGCTGATTTTAAATATATGATGTGTAGGGCCTACATTTTAGTAAGGGCTGTTCCAGTAAAATCCGGGCCCCCCCCCCCCATGGACGGCAATTGAAAATTGAGATTTTTAGCAGCACAATCCCCGGAATTTCCTCATGGTTTTTATTTACCAGCCCCACGGATTTTGTGAAAAAGGGGGAATATGAAACTAATATTAATCCCAGGACTACAGCTTTCATGTCATTTTTAATACAGAAACAATGCGATTGTCATTTACACCGTCTTTCCTATTAATGTATAAGCCTACAATCCATGCCAGGAAAGGCGCCCACCACCGCGATTTCAGTTTTTTGAGTAGCCTACTACCACCTACCTACGAAATAGGCACTGACAAAATACCACACCCACCGGAGAAAATGAAACCCATCCCCCCTCCCCCCCCCCCCTCCGTCCATGGGGAAGCTCGGATTTTTGCTGGAACAACCCTAATGACCTGCCATTTTACAGATGTATACATATACATATACCTTGTTTATTACAAAAAGTCTGAAATTACTTTTACTATGTCAATAAAATGTCTGTCTGTCTGTCTGTCTGTCTGTCTGTCTGTTTGTCTGTCTGTATGTCTGTCTGTTGACCCTCTACTCGCTAAGTTATCATATTTAAAATTGTGTCTCGCTACCGCGACCCCAAATTCCAATGATTGAAAATTACTCATATTTATACACTGTTTTCATTCCCAACAACAGTAATTTGATCGGCTAGCATTACGGATTAAAAGCGATTATAGTCATGCACAGCGCTTAAAGGGTTAAAATGTCCTAACACCATCCCAGCACACACACAACATTTGTATAAAATTTGTACAATGTTGGATCAACGTCGACGACGTTTGGCCGACGTTGTACAAATGTTATACAAATGTTTTGTGTTTGCTGGGATACCATCCCAGGTATCAAGTGGAGTAAAGGGCAGATAAATAATGTTGATAATATTATACAGGGCACGACTAGAGCCAATATTTCTTAACCCTTCTCCTGCTGATCACGACGTTTGACGTTTTTAATTTGTTTTATTTATCGATCAAATCACTGATATTGGGAAGAAAATGGGTGTTTAAACGTCAGGAAATGCAAAGGATAAAATTTTAAAGAAAACAAATACGAGTATTTTTTACCCACATGAAGTTGTGAGTCGCGGTAGCGAGACACAACTTCTAGTGAATGAAAATTTAAATAAATTAACCTAATAAGTTATATCAAAGACTAGTGGGAAACCATCAGGGTCGGTCGTTTACGAAAGAGATCTATACCAACAAACACGGGATGTTAAACCTATGTTGACTTAATGCTGGGCCAACCTCGCAGACGGTGAGCCCACATTAAACCAACATACGTCAGATGTATCGTGTTCGCTGCGATGTTACCATGTGATGTTTGAATTATACAGGAATGAGCCAAGCTGAATGAGCGAATGCTGTCTAAATCTCGAGAAAGAGATAATGAGCTGTTCTCGTGCTGAGTAAAGTTAGATTGTCTAGATATGGATTACCACTAAGAGCTGATATAGTGCAATCATGGTAAAAACATGCCTGGTCTTTAAAGAGATGATGAAGCCAGTGGTGTGCTGACAAGCACTCAAGATTGTTCCACCTCAAACCCGACCTATCAAGACTGACAGATACACTTTCTCGCGCCCACGCTGTTAGCTTCACAATGAGACGTGAGATTAGTCCATCTAGATAGTCTGCATTTAGGTCTATTTTACAGCTAAAATGCATTCGTAATGAATTTACCAATTAACATTTTTCAGTTTCGTTTTTCACAAAATGTTCGGGTTAAATTTCGTTTTTTTATGCCGCTGAATAATAATGGAGGAATCAGATATCACCACCTGATGATAGGCGACTTATGCCTGTTATACTTTGAGGGTCTATTGAATCCCAGGAATTATAGGACCAAAATTTCGCTCATTGTAGTCGATCTACCTATTAATTTCATAACCCAGTAAACACCTCGAAGGAGTTTAATGCAATGGTTGAATTGTTTGCCCTCTAACTTATCTTATATAAATGTTCGCCCACTTGAAGTAGTATCTCGCTAGCACCACCCACAACTTACAAGTGGCTGCAACTTACTCATAATTACGTAAATTACATAAATGAGTTTGATGGGTACACGTGTGTGTACCAACTTCAGTATGTTGATGTCCTGGCATTGTATTATTTTTTTTCAAATAGCAAATGTTAGTGTTGAAACACACATTTTATTCCGAATAACAGTGATTTATTCTGCTAATAAAACGGATTCAAACGATTATAGTCGTGTTTAGCGCCTAACGTCAAAACAGTATTCAATCAGCTAGATTCAACCCTTTGAGCAAACATAGCTTTAGAAGTCGGCTTTTAAACAACGATGCTCAGATTTTAAACTTCTGGTTTTAGACTTCTGTATTCAGAAACTAAAATAGACTGACTAACGTGATTGGAACGTTGTTCCGCTATTTTTACCAAAGCATTTTGTCACGCGGGAACATTCCATCACAATCCCCGGTCCACGTTTCCAAACGAAATCCGGAACACGACGCAGCTTTTTCACTACGCCTAAAACTTCCGTCTTGTCCATAGATCGTCTTTGGTCTGTTTTTAATAATTGGTCCGCTGATGAAAACGTGCGCGGTTCCTTTTCAGGCCCGACTGGGGGACCCATAAATTCCCTGTAAACTGACAGCAGAGGAGGCACTCCATTTTAGAAGAGACACAAAAAAAGAGCTGTCGGCTCGTTTGTCTTTTTGTCATGGTCTTCCCCTCGCCAAGACAAACTGGCCACTGTAAACGACTATGACAGAGAGTTCGCGGTCTGTTCTCACACGTGAATAGCTTCCCGCGGTGTCTCAGCGTGGATGAGACAACGGCAAGGCCAAATTGTCATGAGAAACATCTCGTTGTCTACCATTGTATTAATCATCTTTGTCTTTTATCGGCCTTTTCGGCTTGTAATCTAATCTAGCAGACATGGCGCTGACACGGGGATGAGAGGGATGGTGTGTGGGGACCCAGACGTGTCGGGAATGCTGGCTGGATGGCGGTTCAATGCTGGGCCGGCGTCTGCGACGCCGGCCCAGCATTGAACCGCCATTCAGAAGACATCCCGAGGTGTGGCTGTCCCGGTAATGGAGTAATGAGGGGCTGCAGGAATGGTGGGACACGCTTGAAGCGCACCCCCAGCCCCCCACACTGAATGCCATTCATCCCGCCCCACCAGGATCCCACCTCCAAGTAGCGCTCACTTACAGCGCGGCTCATCTATTAGGCGGCCTGACCCGTGGGACCACGGGTCAAACTGTGCCAAAGGGTTCATTTTCTGGCCAGTCAACTTCCATTTGTTGACCGCCTCGTTTTGGTGTCTTTAGGGTACGAGCGCGCCACGGGCAGAATTTACGCTCTGCGCCCCTGTCTGTTCGGGTTGGCAGAACAACCCCCGTCCGCAACCATGCCCCAATGCTGGATGTATGCTGGGCCAGCAACTTGTACGCTGAGAAACCATGACACAGTGCAGGGTGAAATGCTCCACCAACGACTTGTACGTCGACCAAGCACACAGCCAACGCTGGATCGTTGTCGTTGGCTTCACGCGCAGATCTTGAAATAAGACACGGCATTTTTGTCCCGCGACTGTGCTGGAAATCGGAGAAGACTAACAAATCACTGCTAATCGAATATAATAACGATTTTACATCTATCAACTGCAGTCGCGCAATTAGCAATGCCGTCGATGAGAGTGTGCAAGAAGCCAGGATGCTTCAAACCTGCTTCAGCACATTATATAGATTCTGCAATATAAATAATGGTGAAAATAATGGTGAAAGAGGTGTTTTTCTTAGCCTAGTTTCCGATGAGTTTCATGTTGTGCGTTTGTTTTCATAATCACAAATTACACAGACAAGAGCGTTGAGGCATCAAGTCAAGTTTCTAAATATATTCCAAGTATAAAAATACTACAAGTACAAATACAAATACAAATGGCTTATCTGGAACGGTGAAAATATGATCTTAGCCAAAACGGCCAGTTTGGATTTGTATGCGCAATCAAATAGACGTGCATTTGGTTCTTTTTTTCTCTCAGTGAATCCAGTTAAATGATAAAATATTGAAACGGGACTGGGATGTGAATTTAAATTGAAAGCATTTTAGATTCGCAACTTTTTTGATCGAAACATCCTCCAGCGAAATTAATCTGTCATTTATTCTAGCTAAATAAACCGCGCGGAAAAAAATTGCAAATAAAAATCAGTCTACAAATTAAATATTAGAATAACAATTGGAGAAATTTCAACGGCCATTATTAAAATTCCGCGGAGTGTTTGCCGCTCCATTTAATAATGTGTTAAAATTATCCTAATTATATTTGAAGTTGATAGACATCACAAGGTAGGATATAATTGCCGGTCTCCCCAATGCTGTCAGACAATAATTGCTATTGGTGTGTCATGGTTTGAGGACGCTCGCATCTACTTTGGCGAGAGCCATTAAAATTAATGTTCTATCACCAGTAATATCCTGGGCGGCGTTTTACGAAGGCGAAATTGTCTCTATTTATCAGCTAGTGATCTAGAAAACCTTGTATTTGTCAACCCCGTTTAAAACCTAAATCGCTACACCGTTAAATATTTTGGAGGGTGCACGTGATCGTTCTTCAGTTAGCCAAAGTAAAATTTTACAAATTTTCATATTTATTAATACATTTAAAACTGATCTATTGGAATTTAGTAGAACTTGCGTCCTGGGATAGCCATTTTTTGTCTTAAATTATTATTATTTTAACATTTTAGCATCAAGTTCCATGTGAGTTCTAAAGAGAGACGCACTGCATAATTAAGTAGTCTGCTCTTATATTAGCGTTATTATTCAAAAACGAATGTTTAACAAATTTCCAATAAGTGAATAAATTGATCAGCGATACTCCACTTAGTGCGAAATAAAATTATTCTCACCTCTCAAGGAAATTAAATTTTTAAGGCATCATCTCAACGGAAAGTATTTTCTGTTATGTCGATAATCGTGATAATAATCATGATAAAAAACACGAGATTAAATCCATTGAGCACCAGATGTGTCTTTGGTCAAACGTCCAAGATGATTAAAAGGCTTAAGAAGGTGTTTACACGTGTTTATTATGCCACTTTGCCTCTTTACAAGTGACAGTTTCGCACCTTCTAACTTCAAGGGGACGATATAATATTTTAAACCTCATCATCTACTTACATGTGATCACCATTGAACAATACTGCTGATCCGAGAAAGAGCAGTTACTTTCTTTTCAAGTAAGCAGTTTGCCTTGTGTATTGCAAAGTGGTGATCTGGATTCTACATTGTTCTAGTACAGACATTAACGTGCGTTCATTATTGTGGATCAGTTTTGCTTTAGTACAACAGCAGCCACTATATATAGTGCTACATGTCAACAGTGGATGCGTTAGCTCAATTCTGGATTAATGTTGGCCCACCGGCTGAGATTATGTGCTAGCATAAATGTAGCATTGGCTCAGCGCCTTGTGAAAACAAGGCTAGAATCAGTGACTTCATTCTAACAACAGCATGCCATCTGGTGGCTTATTTATCACTAACAATATATCGTTTTAAGTTTCTTATACTAGTTAGCACAAAGCTTAAATTTATTACGTATTATTACGTATTATCACGTATTAAAATATAATATGTTTATTCATTCTCAACATTGATGTAAATATCGTTTTTTGCGTGTTTTTGTTTTCACGTTGACTCTATGATGTCTATATCCATGAATGAATGAATGAATGAATGAATGAATGAATGAATGAATGAATGAATGAATGAATGAATGAATGAATTAATGAATGAATGAATGAATGAATGAATGAATGAATGAATGAATGAATGAATGAATGAATGAATGAATGAATGAATGAATGAATGAATGAATGAATGAATGAATGAATAAATGAATAAATGAATGAATGAATGAATGAATGAATAAATGAATGAATGAATGAATGAATGAATGGATGAATGAATGAATGAATGAATAAATGAATGAATGAATGAATGAATGAATGAATGAATGAATGAATGAATGAATGAATGAATAAATGAATGAATGAATGAATGAATGAATGAATGAATACAGAATTTTTGCTTCTTCGAAAGCTGAACGGACCCAGGGGCCCATCCCACAAAGAATCCTAAAATTAAGATAATACTAACTTTCTCTTATTTCCATTAGAAAAGTTAAGATCATCTTAACTTTTCTAATGCAAATAAGAGAAAGTTAAGATGATCTTAATTTTAAGACGTTTAGTGGGATGGTCCCCAGAACCCCGGCTGCCGCCATTAGATTTTACTTTGCAGGGCAGCATTTTGTACTAAATTTTACTGCTTTAAAATGACTTGCTTGTGGTGGATGTTTTTCATCCTCAAACCACTAAATATAGCCTTATTTGTATTTCTGCCACTAAATTGTCATTATATTCGGATTTATTATATTCTCACTGCTAGCCACGATATGAAGTTATTGATATATTCATTCGCAAACAGTCATTCGCCAATATTGGGATGACAGCAGAATAAATAAGCCTTCAGAAATATCGCGATATTAATTTGCAAAACGGACTCCCAATATTTTTTAAACAATGTTTTTAGCAGTTGTAGATCAATAACGTTGAGTATTATTTATTATT
Source organism: Flabesymbios commensalis (assembly GCA_964017125.1). Classification (NCBI taxonomy): domain Eukaryota; kingdom Metazoa; phylum Annelida; class Polychaeta; order Terebellida; family Flabelligeridae; genus Flabesymbios; species Flabesymbios commensalis. The sequence goes on along the minus strand of OZ024908.1, from coordinate 27,097,145 downwards.
TTTAGAAATTGAATTACTTGGATGTCGTAGGAGACGTCAGTAGGCCCACACGTCTCCCCATTCATAACATCTCCCTCACGGTACGTCTGAGAGAGCAGTCACTTGTGGTGTGTGGAGCAGCATGACAGCAGAGGTAGTTTCCACACCACGGTGCGGAAACTGTCTCTGCTGGCAAGATGAAGAGCTTGGGGATTTTTGTCTCTTTTTATTATGTTGTGACTGTTATTATTTAACTCCTCATTCCTGGAAAAAATAGATATATGAATAATTTATAACAAAACTCTGCCATCTTCACTTGTCAGTATGAACCGCCGGGTTGTAATACAACCCGGCGTATACAACCGCGTTATACGTAGACATTAAACCTTATATCAATTACAGAAATATCTAACGGTTATGAATATAACCAGAAAGCGCTGCGCGGGTGACGGGTAACCAATCATAGACAGAGAAGCCTATGTATTTTTATAGTTATTCACTAGGTGGCGCTAATCCTTAGCTCAACCTACATTAAGCAACAGTAGCATGGAAGACTACTAGGTCTATATATACTGCATATTACATCATTCTGTTTGTATAAAACACACAATCATGATAATTAGGATCAGCATGATAATTAGGATCAGCGAAAAGAGAGGACGTGTTAGTTCTAATTCAGTGTATATAATTTATTGAAGTTGTAGCCTAATAAAGCCAGTGTTCGGAGACACTGAATGCGTCTATAGACATTTTTTAGTTTGATTTTTTGGAGTCACACTGAAAAAAGGTACTCAGCAATTGGACGGTTAATTTGTGGAATCTTATTTGTGTCTGGACTGGGTTGCCAAGTTTGTTATTTATCTAGCTTAACTCAGCGATGCGCTTGTCTACCCAGTGCTTATATTATCCGCGGCTTTACTTGACGCTGTGGAGCACTGTGGCGTCGTGCAAATACAAACAGCAGTAGCTGCATACTTTACAAGTAAGCAGTTACTGCTCTTTGTCTTTCCTTTGCAGCAATGTCTGGCATAGGAAAATAACAGTAACTGGCTACTATTCAATTTAATTATTTACCGCTGTTTTGCAGGGCCGTCAGTTCCCCAGTGTCATAAATCCCTCCCGCTTTTCCAGGATTGAGACAGCCACTGGTGCGAATCATTTCTCAATTTGTACTATCATTTTCTCCAGAATAGCGACAGGTCTGTTTGCAATTCTTTCCATCCAGCGGGTACAATACGTCGGTGTAATTCGGGGCTGACGTCGTGCATCGTTGGCCCAACGTTAAGCCGAATATGGTTTTCTGCGGATTCCGCCCTACAATGTCATATGCAGCAACTCCTTACATTACAAGTAAGCAGTTACTGCCCTTTGGGTTTACACGGCGGAAGATATATGTTTTCCCTTTCCATAATGTGTTTTCCTGCAGCAGAAATAATGGGAGAGATTAATCACGGAGCATTTCTGTGTTCATACATGGGCATGCTACATGACATTTCTAAAGAATAACAGATCCTACGTATTCCGCTGGACGAAGTAGTAGATTTTCACTGGGGTATAGGCATGACTGCAACTCACTACCATTTTAATATTTAAAAAAAGAAACCCTTGACTATTAGGAGCAGCCACTTGATACCTCTTACTTGAGAGGACTCTCGTACGTCTCAAAACACACACGACGGAATCTGCCTTAGCGGTTATTTATGCCTGGAGGGAAAGTGTTTACCATACCACAGGAATGAATGTATATTCTACTCCCAAGCTTTGAAAACATTTATCAGTAGTTTAAATTATGTAGCCTTGGACATGTTAGGGTGTGGGCCGTGGTTTGCTATATCATTGTATAAGAATTGACTTTTTAAATTTGAAATTTCAAATGTTGTTGCTGTAACAGACATTTTATTATTCCCAATGACAATGAAATGAATTAAAAAGCTTAGTGCTATAGCATTTAACCCTTACAGCACGGGGATCGACTTTAGTCGTCATAATCTGACGTCTGTAGACGTCAGATTCTGACGACTAAGGTCGATCCCCGCACTGTAAGAGTAAACATATTTATAATGGTCGTACACCCATAACATAGGTATTCAAATGAATCAGAAAGAGCTAACTAAGACATTTATGATGATTTCAAATTGAAAAAAACCTTTGGTCTCCATGGTTTTTATCAAAACAATTCAGCGCTTTGGGTTTAAAAACCTTTAAACGCCAAACATGACACTATTATTTATTAACACTTAACCCCTTAAGTGCTAAGCCCACCTACGTTTTTAAACAGTTTCGCAGGTTAAGTCACAGTTATAGGGATTTGAAAATCTTTGGTCTCTAATGGAACAAATATGAGTAATTTTTGCCCGCTTGAAGTTGTGGATCGCGATAGCGAGACAAAACTTCAACTGAGTGAAATTATTTTTTTACAACTTAGAGCTCTAAAGGTTAAATGACATATTCAATGCGAGATATGTCTCCGAACGACAATATTTCAATATACTTGACATCTAATTTAATAATTTGTAGTTCGTGTCAGCGAGACACAAGTGAGTGAAAATTGAAATTTCATAACTTCCCAGAAAACATCATCCTGCCGCATCCGGTCTGACAGTCAATACCAGACAATTTGAGTGATGAAGATAAGGGAACATTTGCATAACTTCTGTACAACGCCGGCCCAACGTTTTCGACGCTGGTCCAACATTGTACAAATGTTATACAAATGTTTTTTTCTTACTCGGTTAGCGGGTAACGGATGTCATAACGGAGGTGTGAAAATGAAAGGCAAGGGGGGAGGGGTACAACGAGACAGACAGAGAGAGGAAGAGTCATTTATTCCACAAAATTGGTCAGAAGAGAAGAGGAAATATAATGATATAATCTAATACACACATGACCAATTCTCTGATACAACAAAGACGCCATGCTGTTATTATGTGGCACGTGATACGCCTATGTCTGTGACCGAGTCCATTTTGTGAACAGAACATCGACATTGCATCCCTTCCACAGCCACAACCTCGTGTTCCAGAATATGCTGGTGGCTTATGGGGGATCGGGACTAGTTCGCACAGGATTTAGTCAGAACAGTGGCCATAATTTTGACATTTTCGTTCTATGCTGCCTCCTAGCGAAGGATTGTATTAGTACCCTTGACTTCATGTTCAAAGGTTTTTTTAAACAAATTATAATAAATATTTTTTAGCGGATAATCATGTGAAAAATATTTTCATACGTGAACTGGTACTTTTAATGTTTCCATAAATGACATTTTTTATAAATATAGCTTGTGATAAAAGCTGTGACGCTCAACACAGAAACGTTATATTTGCACAATACAACATTACTGTGAACTACATTTAGAGAGAAATACAAATATTTATATAAAAAACTGAGTTTAAACGTGTTTAAAACAAGAAAATCATGTTCAAACTGCATTAATATGCAGAGTGACACAAATAAAACATAACAAATTTTCAAGGGTGGTATCTTAAACATCGATTCTGTTATCGCAGACCGTGTAAACAGGTCATATGTCGTACCTTGCGGTTATGTGCACCATTGCGCACCGAGGGTCAGTTTTATCGAGAACTTTATAATATTTTGCTATGAAATTGAAAACATGACGGACTACAAAACTCTCATGGACTCGTCATCTCACTAATCTCACCATCCTCATGAGGTCCTTCTGGCCCAATTTAGACTATATGGGCACAAAAGTGGCCTAAAGCCCGCTTCATTTCATTTTTGCCATTGAAAAAATTTAATGTTAACCGTTTCATGGCTCATTACGACTATGGACCTTTTTAATTTGCTTTATTATCTGGTCAACTTACTGGTATCAGGAATATTTGTAAATGTTTAGTCTTAAATTAAAATTTAAACAATATAACTTAGCAAGAAAAAAGTTAGACTAGTTTCAGATGGACATTAGCAAAGGACACCACATCAGCACTCGTCACCACATCAGCACTCGTCACTAAATAAGCACTCGTCACCACATCAGCACTCGTCACCAAATCATCACTCGCTACCACATCAGCACTCTCACTAAATAAGCACTCGTCATCACATCAGCACTCGTCACTGAATAAACATTCATCACCACATCAACACGCGTCAGCACATCAGCACTCGTCACTAAATAAGCATTCGTCACCACATCAGCACTCGTCACTACTAGGCCACCTTGGTACCGGAACAAATTCAAAACAAGCTGGAAATTTCAGGAAATGTTCAGAAAGCTATCCCCTTCAACATACTAAAAGTCCCCAAGAATCCACCCTGGGCCTTTTGAGAAATTAAAGATGGCGTCCAAGATGGCGGCCAATTTCACATTTTGTCATATCTTGGGCCCAAATCATCATTAAATTGTCATTAATGAGTCTAAATATAATTTTTTGAGGGCGAGGAATTCGTTAACAACAATATTTCAATACAAAAATATTATTTTTAATAATATTTACATATTATACAATATGAAAACCATTAACCTATTGTATGCGTAAATCATATATGAACAATGTTCATTATATACTTGGAAGGTATACTTGGAAGGTATCAAAATCATAATCAATACACATCTTAACATTGATAAAACATATTTTTAATATTGGCACAGGCCACTTTTTATAATCTTAGATTTTAATCATCGTCCTCATGATCAGTGTTTGAACGCTCATCATTGTTATCTTCATTCAGCAAGGGTGCGGGTGCTACATTGTTGCATGTTTGACCACTACAGTTTGTACACAAGGTGGAACAGTGCACACCAGTCTTCCTACAGCCACACGAAACTCCACAGCCATCTAGTTTGCATCCACAAGATATCATGTTAAGCAAAGTTTCTGGAGCTATGGGACGATCAGAGTCAATTAGAGTAAGTGTATCCTCTAGTTTCCATCCCCAGTCAGTCGGCTGTAAAAACCTCCCCATCCATTCCTGCACAGTGAGATATGCTCGAAACGAATGTTGTTTGGCTGCGGCACTTGTTGGAAGCAATGTTGCCAACTGAGAGGATGAAGAAAGAGATGTTTTTGTGACAGCTTTTTTATAACAAATGTAGCGCAGCTCGTCTAGTGACGCACACTTAGATGCACCATATAGCTTCAAAAGAAAACTTTCACCTGCTCGTTGAATCTCCTCATGTGTGCTATCTGAGCTTAAAAATAGGTTCAGCATGCCATGCTCCCCTTTGTTGTGCAATAGATTATATGGTTTACGTTTACCTATGCGACACAGAGCAGATACTGTGTCGCATCCTGTTATTACATGTAACACCAACATATATTCCCTTGTATCACCGATAGAGGTCCGAATGTCATTTATGCTATGTAGTATGAAAGGGTTCCTAGATCATAGCATGTATAGGTCCATGTTAGGGGCTGATAAGTGCACCAGCATTACCAATAAGTTCGTGTCGACTCCTACTACAATCACAGTTTTGGGAGTTTCTGTCACAGACAAGGCAGTTGAGACAATCAATGCATCTGCATCAGCTGGTGCTTGAATTGTTAGTATGCCAACGTCATTTTGCATCACTATGAGACGTGATTTATTGTGACTGTTTGTGACTACAGACTAGTAGTGGTTTGCATGTTTTCGTCAAAGATAATGTCACTTGATGTTGCCTTTTTTTGCCCTACGTAGCTGCTCTGCTGATTTGGTGGACACAGTTGTGTAGCCATCAAACACAACAATAGTACTAGTGCCGTAATGTTTAAGTATGTAAGCAACATAGCACTGACACACTGCCCTGTAGGTAGATGGATGTGACCAGACTACAGTCTGCAGCAGATGACCACCATCCATAACAAAATGAGCTGTATTTGGGAGGTTTGAGAAGATTACCTAGGGCACTCTTGGTTGGTTTCCTCATGGCACTATCTAAGAACAGTGACGGGGGCTGTGGAGCCAGTTCATATGTTAGGAATTGCTCCATGTCAGTACTTGACTTCAGGACACAAGTGATTCTGTTGAAAAAAAAATGAGTTAGGTTCACAACAGTGTTTTTCTTGCGAATGCCGACACTATTCTTATCACCAATCCTTTTTACTTTGTCACTGCGATGCAAAGGTATTTCTGTAAATGACTTTCCAGTCAATTTTGCTGCAGCACTTTGGCCGATCTGAACTGCATTGTCACAGTTTTGAGAAGTGTCTGCTACAACACTAGTGGCAATTGAGACTAGTCGATCAGATTGATAGCCAGCAAATGGCGGATGTGCTTGCAGCCACTGAACAAAAACATCATTGTCTTTCTTGTCCCTAGCTTGAGTTGATCATCGAAAATGTTTGTGCTGTTCTGAAGTATCAGAATGTACACCTGCATCACATACCGGAACGCACTGAGCATGTGCCCATTTTGTTAATGTGCTGTCAGTTATCCCTCTACCATGTGTCACTCCATCACCGGTTTTCAGCATTCTCATAAGGCACTGCTCGATGGTCTGGTCAGAAAAATTGCCAGACCAAAAATCATTGGTTCGGCGTATGGTAAAATATCCTTTGTCAGAGAACAATGTATACTCTTCAGGGGACATTACATGCACAAGGTTATTCATCTGCTGCAGGTACAATCTGGCAGACTTGGCGTACTGGAGATGACCTGCTGCATGAAAATCAGGTATCATTTCCCCCATGCAGTGGAGGTGGAGCTGCCAATTGCCTGTTCGCTCAGCTGTGATGAACTTTAACATCAGCAATACTTGATACATGTATTGCACCCACAACTTTCCTGTACGACTCTCCGTGGCAGCTTTGTCCAGGCCGTGAACAAGAAGCTGTTCAAAGTGTTGCAGGATTTCATTGTCAACTGTATCGGAATGTTGATCTTGTTTCACTGTGTCTTGATACAGACAGGTCATACTGTCTTTGTCAATATTGCTTTCCCAGTCTGCATCTTCTAAAAGTACATGTAGAAAGGCGTGCAAGGTCAGAATATGGGCACGCACTGCTGGAGAAAAGGCATGACCTGTCAGCATATGCACCACTAAGCCTTCGGCATATACTCTTTCCCAAAGGTCAGCCAAGCCACTTCAATTCATTATGTGCCAAATGCTGTCTAAGTAGGACATTAACATGTGGAAACCGCCAAGTCGTACAACCACTTTATCTAAGTCTCTAGAGGCAGCAACTATCTCCGTAGCTTTTTGATACAGTGGCTGAGCAAATGTAACTCGGCATATACTGAGGTTGTGTTTTTCACTTTGAGCTTGCGCAAAACACAAAGCAGTGTAGATAGTGCTGGGGTTACTTGGATCCAGCCTTATGAATGGTAAAGTCTCAATTCTTGAGCTCTGAAACTCATAATTTTTCATGACAATTTTCATGAAGCCACTCCAAGGCAGACACGGTGTTAGAATCAAAAGGTATTCTAGCATCCATACCAAATTAATAAAGGACAATCGCAGTCTATTATTGTCACTGGTTCGCAGAGGCTCTATATTAACTGATTTGAGAGCAGGTGGTGTCACACAAGCTATACCTCCCATGGCATGAAATGTGTTGTGCCCAGTTAGTGTGGCGACATTAAATCTGCATTGTCAAATACAAATTGTGTGAAACCTTCAAGGCCACATGAAGGCTCACCAGCAGATATCATGCCATTCTCTAATGTCTGTACCTCTTTGTATTTATAGGCAAAATTTTGCTGGCCTCTTGGTCTGCTTTCCACCTCTCTCAAAGAATCTTGTGAGTGGAGTCACGAAAACTAATTACACAATATTTCGTTTCTGCTTTGCCATATAAAAACAGACATTGCTATTGATTTTTTTACGTGAGCAATATATAACTCATGATGTGTTTATTTAAATAATAAAATGTTGTTAAAAACGAATTCCTAGTCCCCAAAAACATATGTTCAGACTCTTTATTTAGGCTTACATTTATATGATGATTTAAACCCGAGATATGACAAATTGCAAAATTGGCGGCCATCTTAGACGCCATCTTGAATTTCCCAAACCCCAGGGTGGATTCATGGGGACTTTTAGTATGTCGTAGGGGATAGTTTTCTGAACATTTTCTGAAATTTTCAGCTTGTTATGAATTTGTTCCAAGTTTCACTCCTATATATACCCTAATACTCTTGGCCTATACATCAGCACTCGTCACTACATCAGCACTCGTCACCACATCAGCACTCGTCACCACATCAACACTCGTCACCACATCAGCACTCGTCACCACATCAACACTCGTCACCACATCAACACTCCTCACTACATCAGCACTCGTCACTAAATAAGTACTCGTCACCACATTAGCACTCGTCACCACATCAGCACTCGTCACCACATCAACACTCCTCACTACATCAGCACTCGTCACTAAATAAGCACTCGTCAACACATCAGCACTCGTCACCACATCAGCACTCGCCACCACATCAACACTCGTCACTACATCAGCACTCGTCACCACATCAACACTCGTCACCACATTAGCACTCGTCACCACATCAACACTCCTCACTACATCAGCTCTCGTCACTAAATAAGCACTCGTCACCACATCAGCACTCGTCACCACATCAACACTCCTCACTACATCAGCACTCGTCACTAAATAAGCACTCGTCACCACATCAGCACTCGTCACCACATCAGCACTCGTCACCACATCAGCACTCGTCACCACATCAGCACTCGTCACCACATCAGCACTCGTCACCACATCAGCACTCGTCACCACATCAACACTCCTCACTACATCAGCACTCGTCACTAAATAAGCATTCGTCACCACATCAGCACTTGTCACCACATCAGCACTCGTCACCACATCAGCACTCCTCACTACATCAGCACTCGTCACCACATCAACACTCGTCACCTCATCAGCACTCGTCACCACATCAACACTCGTCACCCCATCAGGACTCGTCACCACATCAACACTCCTCACCACATCAGCAGTCGTCACCACATCAGCACTCGTCACTACATCAGCACTCGTCACTACATCAGCACTCGTCACAACATCAGCACCTGCACCACATCAGCACTCGTCACCACATCAACACTCGTCACCACATCAGCACTCGTCACTACATCAGCACTCGTCACTACATCAGCACTCGTCACCACATCAGCACTCGTCACCACATCAGCACTCGTCACCACATTAGCACTCGTCACCACATCAGCACTCGTCACCACATCAACACTCCTCACTACATCAGCACTCGTCACTAAATAAACACTCGTTACCACATCAGCACTTGTCACCACATCAGCACTCGTCATCACATGAACACTCCTCACTACATCAGCACTCGTCACTACATCAGCACTCGTCACTACATCAGCACTCGTCACCGCATCAGCACTCGTCACCACATCAGCACTCGTCACCACATCGGCACTCGTCACCACATCAGCACTCGTCACCACTTCAGCACTCGTCACTACATCAGCACTCGTCACTACATCAGCACTCGTCACCACATCAGCACTCGTCACCACATCAGCACTCGTCACCACATCGGCACTCGTCACCACATCAGCACTCGTCACTACATCAGCACTCGTCACTAAATAAGCACTCGTCACCACATCAGCACTCGTCACCACATCAGCACTCGTCACCACATCAGCACTCGTCACCACATCAGCACTCGTCACCACATCAGCACTCGTCACCACATCAGCACTCGTCACCACATCAACACTCCTCACTACATCAGCACTCGTCACTAAATAAGCATTCGTCACCACATCAGCACTTGTCACCACATCAGCACTCGTCACCACATTAACACTCGTCACCTCATCAGCACTCGTCACCACATCAACACTCGTCACCCCATCAGGACTCGTCACCACATCAACACTCCTCACCACAGCAGCACTCGTCACCACATCAGCACTCGTCACTACATCAGCACTCGTCACTACATCAGCACTCGTCACCACATCAGCACCTGCACCACATCAGCACTCGTCACCACATCAACACTCGTCACCACATCAGCACTCGTCACTACATCAGCACTCGTCACTACATCAGCACTCGTCACCACATCAGCACTCGTCACCACATCAGCACTCGTCACCACATCAGCACTCGTCACCACATCAGCACTCGTCACCACATCAACACTCGTCACCACATCAGCACTCGTCACCACTTCAGCACTCGTCACTACATCAGCACTCGTCACTACATCAGCACTCGTCACCACATCAGCACTCGTCACCACATCGGCACTCGTCACCACATCGGCACTCGTCACCACATCAGCACTCGTCACTAAATAAGCATTCGTCACCACATCAGCACTCGTCACCACATCAGCACTTGTCACCACATCAGCACTCGTCGCCACATCAACACTCGTCGCCACATCAGCACTCGTCACCACATCAGCACTCGTCACCACATCAGCACTCGTCACCACATCAGCACTCGTCACCACATCAGCACTCGCCACCACATCAGCACTCGTCACCACATCAGCACTCGTCACCACATCAACACTCCTCACTACATCAGCACTCATCACTACATCAGCACTCGTCACCACATCAGCACTCGTCACCACATCAGCACTCGTCACCACATCGGCACTCGTCACCACATCAGCACTCGTCACTAAATAAGCACTCGTCACCACATCAGCACTCGTCACCACATCAACACTCCTCACTACATCAGCACTCGTCACTAAATAAGCACTCGTCACCACATCAGCACTCGTCACCACATCAGCACTCGTCATCACATCAGCACTCGTCACCACATCAGCACTCGTCACCACATCAGCACTCGTCACCACATCAGCACTCGTCACCACATCAACACTCCTCACTACATCAGCACTCGTCACTAAATAAGCATTCGTCACCACATCAGCACTTGTCACCACATCAGCACTCGTCACCACATCAGCACTCCTCACTACATCAGCACTCGTCACCACATCAACACTCGTCACCTCATCAGCACTCGTCACCACATCAACACTCGTCACCCCATCAGGACTCGTCACCACATCAACACTCCTCACCACATCAGCACTCGTCACCACATCAGCACTCGTCACTACATCAGCACTCGTCACTACATCAGCACTCGTCACCACATCAGCACCTGCACCACATCAGCACTCGTCACCACATCAACACTCGTCACCACATCAGCACTCGTCACTACATCAGCACTCGTCACTACATCAGCACTCGTCACCGCATCAGCACTCGTCACCACATCAGCACTCGTCACCACATCGGCACTCGTCACCACATCAGCACTCGTCACCACTTCAGCACTCGTCACTACATCAGCACTCGTCACTACATCAGCACTCGTCACCACATCAGCACTCGTCACCACACCAGCACTCGTCACCACATCGGCACTCGTCACCACATCAGCACTCGTCACTACATCAGCACTCGTCACTAAATAAGCACTCGTCACCACATCAGCACTCGTCACCACATCAGCACTCGTCACCACATCAGCACTCGTCACCACATCAGCACTCGTCACCACATCAGCACTCGTCACCACATCAGCACTCGTCACCACATCAACACTCCTCACTACATCAGCACTCGTCACTAAATAAGCATTCGTCACCACATCAGCACTTGTCACCACATCAGCACTCGTCACCACATTAACACTCGTCACCTCATCAGCACTCGTCACCACATCAACACTCGTCACCCCATCAGGACTCGTCACCACATCAACACTCCTCACCACAGCAGCACTCGTCACCACATCAGCACTCGTCACTACATCAGCACTCGTCACTACATCAGCACTCGTCACCACATCAGCACCTGCACCACATCAGCACTCGTCACCACATCAACACTCGTCACCACATCAGCACTCGTCACTACATCAGCACTCGTCACTACATCAGCACTCGTCACCACATCAGCACTCGTCACCACATCAGCACTCGTCACCACATCAGCACTCGTCACCACATCAGCACTCGTCACCACATCAACACTCGTCACCACATCAGCACTCGTCACCACTTCAGCACTCGTCACTACATCAGCACTCGTCACTACATCAGCACTCGTCACCACATCAGCACTTGTCACCACATCAGCACTCGTCACCACATCGGCACTCGTCACCACATCAGCACTCGTCACTAAATAAGCATTCGTCACCACATCAGCACTCGTCACCACATCAGCACTTGTCACCACATCAGCACTCGTCGCCACATCAACACTCGTCGCCACATCAGCACTCGTCACCACATCAGCACTCGTCACCACATCAGCACTCGTCACCACATCAGCACTCGTCACCACATCAGCACTCGCCACCACATCAGCACTCGTCACCACATCAGCACTCGTCACCACATCAACACTCCTCACTACATCAGCACTCATCACTACATCAGCACTCGTCACCACATCAGCACTCGTCACCACATCAGCACTCGTCACCACATCGGCACTCGTCACCACATCAGCACTCGTCACTAAATAAGCACTCGTCACCACATCAGCACTCGTCACCACATCAACACTCCTCACTACATCAGCACTCGTCACTAAATAAGCACTCGTCACCACATCAGCACTCGTCACCACATCAGCACTCGTCATCACATCAGCACTCGTCACCACATCAGCACTCGTCACCACATCAGCACTCGTCACCACATCAGCACTCGTCACCACATCAACACTCCTCACTACATCAGCACTCGTCACTAAATAAGCATTCGTCACCACATCAGCACTTGTCACCACATCAGCACTCGTCACCACATCAGCACTCCTCACTACATCAGCACTCGTCACCACATCAACACTCGTCACCTCATCAGCACTCGTCACCACATCAACACTCGTCACCCCATCAGGACTCGTCACCACATCAACACTCCTCACCACATCAGCACTCGTCACCACATCAGCACTCGTCACTACATCAGCACTCGTCACTACATCAGCACTCGTCACCACATCAGCACCTGCACCACATCAGCACTCGTCACCACATCAACACTCGTCACCACATCAGCACTCGTCACTACATCAGCACTCGTCACTACATCAGCACTCGTCACCACATCAGCACTCGTCACCACATCAGCACTCGTCACCACATCAGCACTCGTCACCACATCAGCACTCGTCACCACATCAACACTCGTCACCACATCAGCACTCGTCACCACTTCAGCACTCGTCACTACATCACCACTCGTCACTACATCAGCACTCGTCACCACATCAGCACTTGTCACCACATCAGCACTCGTCACCACATCGGCACTCGTCACCACATCAGCACTCGTCACTAAATAAGCACTCGTCACTACATCAGCACTCGTCACCACATCAGCACTTGTCACCACATCAGCACTCGTCGCCACATCAACACTCGTCGCCACATCAGCACTCGTCACCACATCAGCACTCGTCACCACATCAGCACTCGTCACCACATCAGCACTCGTCACCACATCAGCACTCGCCACCACATCAGCACTCGTCACCACATCAGCACTCGTCACCACATCAACACTCCTCACTACATCAGCACTCGTCACTAAATAAGCATTCGTCACCACATCAGCACTTGTCACCACATCAGCACTCGTCACCACATCAGCACTCCTCACTACATCAGCACTCGTCACCACATCAACACTCGTCACCTCATCAGCACTCGTCACCACATCAACACTCGTCACCCCATCAGGACTCGTCACCACATCAACACTCCTCACCACATCAGCACTCGTCACCACATCAGCACTCGACACCACATCAACACTCGTCACCTCATCAGCACTCGTCACCACATCAACACTCGTCACCCCATCAGGACTCGTCATCACATCAACACTCCTCACTGCATCAGCACTCGTCACTAAATAAGCACTCGTCACCACATCAGCACTCGTCACCACATCAGCACTCATCACCACATAAACACACCACATCAGCACTCGTCACCACATCAGCACTTGTCACCGCATCATCACTCGTCACCACATCAGCACTCGTCACCACATCAGCACTTGTCACCACATCAACACTCGTCACCACATCAGCACTCGTCGCCACATCAACACTCGTCACCACATCAGCACTCGTCACTACATCAGCACTCGTCACTACATCAGAACTTGTCACCACATCGGCACTCGTCACCGAATCAGCACTCGTCACCACATCAACACACCACATCATCACTCGTCACCACATCAGCACTCGTCACCACATCAGCACTTGTCACCACATCAACACTCGTCACCACATCAGCACTCGTCTCCACATCAACACTCCTCACCACATCAGCACTCGTCACCACATCAACACTCGTCACCACATCATCACTCGTCACTACATCAGCACTCGTCACTACATCAGCACTCGTCACTACATCAGCACTCGTCACCACATCAGCACCTGCACCACATCAGCACTCGTCACCACATCAACACTCGTCACCACATCAGCACTCGTCACTACATCAGCACTCGTCACTACATCAGCACTCGTCACCACATCAGCACTCGTCACCACATCAGCACTCGTCGCCACATTAACACTCGTCACCAGATCTGCACTCGTCACTACATCAGCACTCGTCACCACATCAGCACTCGTCACCACATCAACACTCGTCACCACATCAGCACTCGTCACTACATCAGCACTCGTCACCACATCAGCACTCGTCACCACATCAGCACTTGTCACCACATCAGCACTCGTCGCCACATCAACACTCGTCGCCACATCAACACTCGTCACCACATCAACACTCGTCACCACATCATCACTCGTCACTACATCAGCACTCGTCACTACATCAGCACTCGTCACTACATCAGCACTCCTCACCACATCAGCACCTGCACCATATCAGCACTCGTCACCACATCAACACTCGTCACCACATCAGCACTCGTCACCACATCAGCACTCGTCACTACATTAGCACTCGTCACCACATCTGCACTCGTCACCACATCAGCACTCGTCACCACATCGGCACTCGTCACCACATCAGCACTCGTCACTAAATAAGCACTCGTCACCACATCAGCACTCGTCACCACATCAGCACTTGTCACCACATCAGCACTCGTCGCCACATCAACACTCGTCGCCACATCAACACTCGTCACCACATCAGCACTCGTCACCTCATCAGCACTCGTCATCACATCAACACTCCTCACTACATCAGCACTCGTCACTAATAAGCACTCGTCACCACATCAGCACTCGTCACTACATCAGCAATCGTCACCACATCAGCACTCATTACCACATCAACACTCGTCACCACATTAGCACTCGTCACTACATCATCACTCGTCACTACATCAGCACTCGTCACTACATCAGCACTCGTCACTACATCAGCACTCCTCACCACATCAGCACCTGCACCACATCAGCACTCGTCACCACATCAGCAATCGTCACCACATCAGCACTCATTACCACATCAACACTCGTCACCACATCAGGACTCGTCCCCACATCAACACTCGTCACCACATCAGGACTCGTCCCCACATCAGCACTCGTCACCACATCAGGACTCGTCACCACATCAACACTCGTCACCACATCATCACTCGTCACTACATCAGCACTCTTCACTACATCAGCACTCGTCACTACATCAGCACTCGACACCACATCAGCACCTGCACCACATCATCACTCGTCACCACATCAACACTCGTCACCACATCAGCACTCGTCACTACATCAGCACTCGTCACTACATCAGCACTCGTCACCACATCAGCACTCGTCACCACATCAGCACTCGTCACCACATTGGCACTCGTCACCATATCAGCACTCGTCACTAAATAAGCACTCGTCACCACATCAGCACTCGTCACCACATCAGCACTTGTCACCACATCAGCACTAGTCGCCACATCAACACTCGTCGCCACATCAACACTCGTCACCACATCAACACTCGTCACCACATCAGCACTCGTCACCACATCAACACTCGTCACCACATCAACACTTCTCACTACATCAGCACTCGCCACTACATCAGCACTCGTCACCACATCAGCACTCCTCACCACATCAACACTCCTCACCACATCAGCACTCGTCATCACATCAACACTCTTCACTACATCAGCACTCGTCACTAATAAGCACTCGTCACCACATCAGCACTCGTCACTACATCAGCAATCGTCACCACATCAGCACTCATTACCACATCAACACTCGTCACCACATCAACACTTGTCACTACATCAGCACTCGTCACCACATCAGCACTCGTCACCACATCAACACAACACATCAGCACTCGTCACCACATCAGCATTCGTCACCGCATCATCACTCGTCACCATATCAGCACTCGTCACCATATCAGCGCTTGTCACCACATCAACACTCGTCACCACATCAGCACTCGTCGCCACATCAACTTTCGTCACCACATCAGCACTCGTCACTACATCAGCACTCGTCACTACATCAGAACTTGTCACCACATCGGCACTCGTCACCAAATCAGCAATCGTCACCACGTCAACACACCAGATCATCACTCGTCACCACATCAGCACTCGTCACCACATCAGCACTTGTCACCACATCAACACTCGTCACCACATCAGCACTCTTCTCCACATCAGCACTTGTCACCACATCAACACTCGTCACCACATCAGCACTCGTCTCCACATCAGCACTCGTCACCACATCATCACTCGTCACTACATCAGCACTCGTCACCACATCAGCACTTGTCACCACATCAGCACTTGTCGCCACATCAGCACTCGTCGCCACATCAACACACCACATCAGCACTCGTCACCACATCAGCACTCGTCACTACATCAGCACTCGTCACCACATCAGCACCTGCACCACATCAGCACTCGTCCCCACATCAACACTCGTTACCACATCATCACTCGTCACCACATCAGCACTCGTCACCACATCAGCACTTGTCACCACATCGATACTCGTCACCACATTAGCACTCGTCACCACATCAGCACTTGTCACCACATCAGCACTCGTCACCACATCAACACGCCACATCAGCACTCGTCACCACATCAGCACTCGTCACCACATCAACACACCACATCAGCACTCGTCACCACATCAGCACTCGTCACCACATCAGCACTCGTCACCACATCAGCACTTGTCACCACATCAGCACTTGTCACCACATCAGCAATTTTCACCACATCAGCACTCGTCACCACATTAGCACTCGTCACCACATCAGCACTCGTCACCACATCAGCACTCGTCACCACATCAACACTCGTCACCACATCATCACTCGTCTCCACATCAGCACTCGTCGCCACATCAGCACTCGTCACTACATCAGCACTCGTCACCACATCAACACTCGTCACTACATCAACACTCGTCACCACATCATCACTCGTCTCCACATCAGCACTCGTCGCCACACCAGCACTCGCCTAATAGCTCGGGCTTGGTGTAATGACTTGTGCCACAATTGCCTATCCAGCGATGCTGTGTGCACATTACCCAGGTTTATACATATTGGATCCATCGATGTCATCCTGCATGTCCAGGCACGGCTAAGAAATATGTCCTTGACAATTGTGTTCTTGATTCGTTGGATATCAATACATTATAGAAACTGATAGATCACTCGTTTATTCATGTATATCTATTATTATAATAACTGATATTATGGAGACTTAATTTTCAAGTTTTTAGATCTCTATCTTCACACAAAGAAATGATAACAGAGTAACAAGAACTGAACATTTAAAATGCGTTTACCATATCTATTTTTAATGTTCGATGCTCGCAATGATGAGAGTATTTTATTTGTGATCAATTTCAGCTTAATTTATGCATGGTCAACATAATAAATTATATGCTTTCTGTCTCCGATATATAAAGTGCGTCGATTTCACCAGCACTCCGGAAGAATTAAATAGGTTAATGACAGCATCTGGACGACGTAACACGTCTGTTGACCGATTAGACAGACCTCGTCCATACAGCCCCAATTAACATACATATTAGGCCATCTGCCATGATGCCGGGGGTACTGTCCGTTGCACAGGCGTGCGAAGATAAATAGCAGTAACTGCTTACTTGAAATGTAAGCAGTTACTGCAGTGTGCGTTTGCATTGCCGTGTATCTGTCTAATATTTACTCTTCTATGCAAACATTATATTAAGTGCTCCCCTTATCCCTTTTTAATGTACCGGAGTACAATGAAACTAGTTTCAACATGACCTCGGTACACTGAAATAAGTTATAACACACACCTGGACACTTAAACTAGTTTCAACATATCCTGGTACACTGTAACTAGTTACAACACATCTCTCGGTACACAGAAACTAGTTTTAAGAAACCCACGGTACACTCCAACTAGTTTTACCATAGCCTGGTACACTGAAACTAGTTTCACCATTCCATCCGGTACACATATTGCAACGTACACCGGGGTGTGCATGTTAAAACTTAAATAGCACAGTTTCAAATTAGCCTGACTATTTTAAGATTACCCATGTCGATACACACCACTCGATGTCGGGCCTACGATTAAAAAATGTCGTACAAACAAAAAAATGAGTGACACACACGATATTATCCTCCGATGTTTCTCTTAGGAATTGTTATCATCATTGATCTCATATTTCCTGAATTCTAAGACATTTTTAAGTTTTGAGATTCTTTTGTCACTTTATATTGATTATTAATAAATACCTCCGACGGGACAAAGTATGTTTACTGCAATTTTCCATACTTTCCACCTTAAAATGCTTGTGCTAACAAAACCTACAGTATAGCGGAACAAACATAATGATGCAGACTGTATTTTTGTACTTAGTGTGTTTGAGCACATGCTACTTACTTGTAGTACCACAAACGTCAGGAACAGGCTAAGGCTAATTTTAAGAGGCTTAATATGGAGCCGCCGCTGATATTTAACATATTGATTAGTCTATCTGGATATCATGGAGTGATAGGGTACGATATTTTGTACATTAGCTGCGTCTAAGTTGCTAAATGCGATTTTAAGTGCATTCACTGTGTCTAAGCTGATAAGTACGAGGTTTTTTGCGCATTCACTGTGTCTAAGTTGGTAATTATGACTTTGCTCACTCCTCGCAGTGCATTGGGCGCAATTCCGTAGAAAAAAACATACAAATTGTGATGAGCTGTAAAAAAAATGTGCAAGACACGTTCACAAGTCACATATGACATAATTACGACATGATATTATTATGTATAACGATGGTGATTAGGGATACTAATACATACACTAATAAGGAGACCTGAAGCAGGACTGATAATGTCATAAAGCTGTCAAGCTGATCGCGATCAAGAAGCGATGTGTGTGACGCTCATCCACTTTCTGTGAAAGCTCCGGCGCGGAAGACCGGGCAACCACGTTAACCGAATGTCGGTTTAATGTTGGGCCAGCGTCTGAAAACCGGCGTTCGGTGACCGCCTCGCGCATACTGGGCAGGCTCCGGCTGGCTCTGGCACGCAAAGCAAGCAGTAGTTATGCCATGGCAAACAGGCCACAAGAGGGTGGCCATCCCTGCTAATACCCCCATTTATAAACATGAACCAGCCGTGGTCTCTTCATCTCCCCAGCTTGGTGCGGGGATTACTAACTTATTGGCTAAAATGGCAAATTTGTTGGCGGTGTGAGCGGGCCAGGCTGTGAATTGGTGGCGCGCGCGGTCAGGATATTTATGTGTCCGGCTGTTGCAAAGCGACGTGCGTCGCTGAATTGGGGCATGTACGCAGATCTGACCTCGGTCCCTTACCCGGTACCAGACACCAGCAAACACGAGACGTCTGGCCGTTGGTGTTTTAATGTTGAGTCAGCGTCGCAAACGGTGGGACAAAATGGAATCAAGATTGGGTCAACATATCATAATTATGAGAAAACACGATACGTCGCCATTGGTATTTAACCCTTTTAGCGTGGTGATCGACACGTCTATATTCTGAAGTTTATCGGCCTTAGACGTCAGAATCTGACGATCCCCGAGATGTAAGAATAAAGTATTTATAATGGCCCTAGACCCATAATATAGGTATTCAAATGAAGAGGAAAGAGCTAAGTAAGACAATTATGATGATTTCAAATTGGAAAAACCTTTTGTTTCCATGGTTCATACAAAAATATTTCAGCGTTGTAAGAGTTAAATGTTAAACATATTAAAAACTTGTTGAAACTATTACAAATTCAAATTCAAGTTCAAATTCATTTATTCATGTTCCAAGTACAAACCAATAATTATGTGTATCTACTTCCTGGGGTCCTCTTGAAGATCCAATACATATATATATATGCAAATATTAACATATTCATGTATACATAGTACATATATTCAAACATAATAGATAAACAGAAACGTGCAATTTATAATTATAAGCATTACAAGTAGGCTACCAAAAGATGCGACAATTCAATATAGCTATTAAAAATATGTTCAAAATGACAGAAGTCTAAAGAGATTGCATAAAAAGAAATTGTGTAAGTTTGGATGGAAAGGTTGTAGACTTACTGTTGCGTATTTCGTTGTTTAGTTTATTCCACAGTTGATGACCTTGAAGCGACAAACTTCTGGTGTATATTATTATCTTACATGGTAGGCCTACCTCTAATCGGTCAATGCTGGAAGAAATCAATGCATAAGTATGAAAAAAATGGATTTCTGGTCAAACAGATCTTGTAAATAAACGGGAGCAATCCTATGATTACACTTAAAGACGACAGTGAGCTGGTGAACTTCAACAATGTCAGACAAAGAGATGCAACTTAATTTCTCGAAATAATACTGCGCTAGGAGTAGCGAAATCGGTATCTAAGATTAATCGTCCGGCTCGTTTTTGAAAGTTTTCAATTGTATTTATGTTTTCTTAAGATGTGCTATACCCCATTATGCTACAACAATATTCTAAATAAGGTTTTACATAATATCTGTAGGACTGTATTCGATTTTGGTTTGGAAGGAAGGATCGTATATGTTTTAGAAGAAACAATTTATACACCACAATCTTTTTTATGTCTGCTACCTGCAAATTCCATGTCTGAATACCTATAAGTTTACCATGTGTATCTTGTTCAAGTTGGGTATCATCAATGAAATTGTTTCTTCAGTGTCAGGCATTATGATGAGATAAAAGGAGAATGATCTAGTAGTTACAAGCGAATCGGCACAATAAGAGTGTATGAATGATGAGTTCTTAAAATACGAGGTCATCAAAATAGTTGTTAAGTTGATAAAAATATGATATGTTATTCGGGGAATGATTCGGCTCTTGACAAAACCCGCCGCTTATTCGAGGCTGTTTTCGACCCTGGTAATGACACGATAAAAAAAAGTTTTTTAAACGTGAGTTAGTTATATATTAGTTTGTGAAGGATTATTAAAGTTGAGTTGATAATTGATGTGAAGATGTGTTGATACTAGGTGTTTTGGTAATAATTGGGTTGGTGAATGATGGGTCAATTAACCCTTGAGACGTTAAGCTGGACTAGAATCGTGTTCAACTCTTTTATTATCACCCCCCAAAAAAAACACATTGAATGTCAAATTTATCTCGTAACCGTAAAATTTGAAAAAAAACAGATCTAAATAATTTTCACTTGTTCAAAGCTGTGGGTCGCATGAGTGAGGAACAGCTTTAAGCGGGTGAAAATTGAAACAAAACAACTTTAAAAAATTTAAGATTAATTTTTAAAACGCGATAAGGTAAATATCGAGCTGGTAAAATGATTACTAGTAGTAAAACGTGAGTTGGTTAATGACTGAGAGTTGAATAATAGGTTGTAACATCTTGGTAAAAGAGGAGACTTTGAAAGATAAGATTATCTGGTAAGCATTCTAAAAGTCAAGTTGATAAAAATACGTTCGAAAATTGATTCAAATGTTATTCATTTATTCGCCAAGGCATAATTAATTATAATCAAGTTAATTCATTCATGTGTTCATTTATGCCAACACTGGCTACCGACTGTCCCTGAAACAAGAACGAGACAACGTGTACTTAAAATATCAAGTTGTTTTACCCAATTTGCTACAAGGGCGGAAAGAATACAGGCAAGTTAAGCACTGGGGCGTTTGTAATTACAATGATGTGCGGTATTGGGCTAGAAGTATTGGATATTAATTAATTAACTGCATAATCTTGCATGCCAAAAAGGAAGTCTTCAACGCTGTTTGTAACGGCTGCTCTTCTAAATTTACAGGTAATTTTCTACAATCCTTTATTGTACGCTTTCAGCACGGGGACCGTCTTATACGTCATAATCTGACGTCTCTAGACGTCAGATTCTGACGTATGAAGACGGTCCCCGCACTGAAAAAAAATCTTTATAATGATCGCAGACGCATAGTAACATAGGTATTCAAATGAAGCGGAAAGAGTTAATTGGGACATTTATGGTGATTTCAAATTTAAAAAATCCCGTGTATCTCCGTGATTCGAACAAACATTATCTAGCGTTGTAAGGGCTAATACATAGACTGTGTGGAACTAATAGATCCTTGTTGCTCTTCGCATCTATGGAATTTCCGCACGTGGCTATTTTTAAAGTCATCAGGCGCGACACTTTTTAGGGAGAACTGGCAATTGTTCCGAAAATATTTTAATCCTGCACAGCTCTGGTCGCCTGGTGAAGCGGAATGAAAACGGATGTGAATGCATACCAACTGTGATGCTTATTCTCCCCATCAAATTATCTTGTTTAAACATATTGAAAGAAAAACAAAAAGCTTGAAAACGGTTAGATATTCTCAGCACTTTAAACTCTTTTTTGCCCAAAATCCCCATAAAAACGTATTCTTTAACACAAATATTTTTTTTTAATTGTGATGTAATATGTCAATTAGACTTTCATAAGCAACCAATAGACGCAGCATAATACAATTTGGCACATTACCATATAACTCTCAGAGCTAGTGTTCATGTGGCATAGTTGTGAGATTACACCATGGTCATTTCAAGGCCAAATAAGCAGATTTTTTTAAATGTATGAAAATTGCATTATTGCGAACTTGTGTTATTGCATTTTGACAAAGAAGGATTAAGGGCTAAAAAAGGCCCTATGAAGTCCCTCGACCTACTATGTACAAGTCATCCTTTATTCTATTTTAAATCACTTTTTCAGGATCAGAGTGTTCGACCGGTAGTTTAAGCCACTTTGCTCCTTTTCCCCAAATCCAAAAACTAGTGGGTGGAGTTGATTTTTTTACGTCATATGATAATATGTTCATGGAACAATGAACGTTGCCGTTTACTCAAGGTTGGTGACCCAACTTTGAGCAAACGGCAACGTCCATTGGGTCGTATTACAAACTCAGCCAACACGAGATGTTGTCCTAATTTTGGTTTAATGGTCCACCGTCTACGACGTTGGCACAAAATAGAACAAATATCTGTTTAGCGTCACGTGTTTGCTTGGGACCTCACAATCCTGATGGCTTGAAATGCCTGCATTTAGGTGTAAGATGGCGCGCCATTCGGGAGCTAAATTGTATGGGACGCCAATAAGGAACCGACAGAAGAATGAGGGCTGACGACAAAATGATTGGGGCCGCAGAAATAGCCAATCATCCGTATTGAGGACGAGCCATGGAGGCTCACGTCTGCCGGAATAAACTTCTCATCAGCCGTTAAGAAAATAATCATTCAATTGACCAGAACGACTTCAACTGGGCGAGCAATGAGCCAGAAAACAGTTAGGCTAAACGATGGAGGGCGGTGCAAGAAGGCGGCTGTTAGAGGAAGGACTCGGTACACTTGCCCGGGTCAAAATGTTCATCTTCCGCCATGAATATTCAGGATTGGCAGTTCACCCCTGGAAATGTGAGCTCGAGAGACTGGTTTAAACTGGTCTGCATGGCCAAAAGGCAGTAGACCTATCTGCTTACCTGTAAAGTATGCAGATACTGCTCTTTGGATTTGTAATGCATGAATACTTAATAAATTAGTAGTGTTCAGGGAGGGGGGGGGGTGGATAAAATATGTGACACGTGGTTGACTCTTTATTGTAAACCACAGAAGTACAATGAGAATGTGCATATATATCCATTATATCCATTATTCCGTGGGAAACGGTTGACATTTTTGTACACCAGTCCCTATGAGCATGTCGAATATGACGTTTCAGGTCCTAAGATTGGGTACTTTTGTCTTTAACAAGTGTTTAGAAATAATAATATTCACGATTATATTTGTGGTTAGGAGCTTAAAGGGTTTTGGTTAGAATGATGTTGGCCCAGCGTCTCATCGTATCGTGTTATCTGGTGTTTCTGGCGCCGGGATTTTAAAAGTCACCAGCATAATGCAGCAGTCAGGAAAGACTGTACAATAACCCAATGCTGTTTCAATGACGGGCCAGCGTCGAAGACTGTGGGTCAACATTGAAACAGTATTGGTCGAATGACACGTGTTTGCGCAAAGTATACAACAGATCCGGTGATAGATTAGTGTTGGGTCGGCGTCGTAGACGATTGACTGGCATTGAACCAACATTGAACTGGGATTTGGTGGGTAGGCCTACATCCTCTGTATCAGGTACATCGTAGGCAAGTATCGAATGAATGTTGGCAAGCACCGGCGATGGTGGTGGAAGTAATACACGTTTAGAATTCTGGGCCATGAGGAAAACCAATACACTGATTTTTCGTCTATAGCACTCAATCAGACTAAAGCCGCGCCTCGGAGTTCGGGAACTCCTTTTCTAGTATTATCTTATTATGATTTTATCTATAACATGTGTCACGATGATTAAATTTAAAAATCACAAATGTTGCCCAACAAACACGAGGGGTTGAACTAATGTCAGTCCCATGTTGCTCCACCGTCTAGGCCCAAGCTCTGGTCTAGGCCAATGACCCAACACTAAACGACCATTAGTTAAACGCCCCGTGTGAGTTGGGATGGTATTTGCGCGTAAAAAGCTGGGTGATTTACTTAAATACCACATGGCAAGGTTAAGCTTCACTAATCAAACTAATCCAAAACATTTACCAAAGGTCGGCTCAATGGTCGTCCACCAGTTTCGACGCTTGACCAACGTTAACCCAACCTTTGTCGTATCACAACTTTACATGTTTTAAATGTGAATTCACATATATTAGTATCAGTATAACTAAATAACAGCCATTTAATATAATCTTGATGATTCGAGGTGAAGATTATATGCTTGATATTTCATGGCTGTTTTGATTGTAGAAATAAAGTAGGTTTCGGGGGCAATGTGATTAATTCCAAAAAAATAGATCCCACCCGGACTTCGAATGACACTGGTAGGGCTTAAATTGTACAAGAAGGAGCCCATAGCTATTACTAAATTATTATCACAACGTGTAGCATATTTTGTTTACAGATAATGGTCTATTCCTAAAATGTGTGTCAAAAATGGGGTATTTTTTAAAATAGACAAAAATGCTATTTCTCCATACAAACTTGGGAATATTTTCATACTTTTCAATTCGAAAAAAACTAACGAAGCTGGAAGAGCTTTTAGATCTAAATATAATCATTTAATCTAATAATTTACTGTTTTTTAATGCATCATTTGAAGCAAATAAATGGGACATTTCAAACCGTACCCAGAACAATTGTTTGTCGCAGGACACAAAAAAAAATGAAATGAATCGGGCTTTAGGCCACCTTTGTGCACATATAGGCTAAACTGGGCCAGGAGAACCTCCTGAGGATGGTGAGATGATTGAGATGACACTGTAATTCGAACCCTGGTGGTCTGAGGCCGAGCACGCTAC
Source organism: Flabesymbios commensalis (assembly GCA_964017125.1). NCBI lineage: Eukaryota > Metazoa > Annelida > Polychaeta > Terebellida > Flabelligeridae > Flabesymbios > Flabesymbios commensalis. Next base: position 27,071,392 of record OZ024908.1, on the reverse strand, counting down.
CTCTGGGTCACGGAGGCTCCCCACAATACTAACTTTCACACGTGGATGGGGAAGAAACATTTTTGTTTCTTTCAAACCGCCGAGACCGGGAACCGAACCCTGAGCTCTGGCGTGAAAGGCAGCGGTGCTAACCACTACCCTAGGGCCCCCGCCCACATTTTTCTAAGCAATTTACGAACAAATCTGTAGAGGAGGAGCTAGTTTTATATAAAAAACATATATTAGCACCTAAATTATAATAATTAGAGCCTTTTATATGAAATATATTAAGTTATGGTGGTCGTAACATTTTGTGTCCTATTGACAGCTACTACTAAGTCATGTCATTTTAACACCGTGTCATAATCGCTTGAAAAGTAAACTGAAAAGCCAAATAATATCGTCCCCTTGGATATGAAAGGGTGTATCTGCCACTTCACAAAGTGGCAGATACGGGAATAATAGTTGAAAACAAAAAAAAACAAGTAAAAGGATTTAATTACTACTTTTACTAAACATACATTTTTCGTGTCCTACATGCATTTTCCTTTGATGTCATTTTCTTGAACAGTAAACGCCATTTACTGTTCAAATTGGTGTGTATACATCCATGTGTACATGGGTTGTATGTGTTTTACATAATTGTACACAAAGCAATATGGAACAGAAAGACAAAGGTATTTTTATAGGGGATGAAAACATGGTGAAATGTGCGACCGTTCCACCGATATAGTGTTTTTATATATAGTGTTTTTATTTCACAATGACTGTACAAAAAAGCAGAATCAATGTTGGATCTCGTCTGTATCTATATTTATATAGTTTTGTGAACATTGGGATTTAAATCTACAAATCAGTGGAAAGTTATGATCACAAAACATTGCGAGACACGAAAGTGGTCGTAACATAGGACACCAAATGGTTGTAACATTGAAAATCAATACTAGAAAGTAAGGACCCAAAAAAATTTCGTGTCCACAAGGTCAAACATATGGTCGAACATGAGACACCAAAGGTTGCACACAGGATACCAAGACATCATTCTCTGCGGTCGCACATGGCATTATTGATAAGACACCAAAAAACATTTGGCGTCCTCTGTTCGACCGTTCTAAAACACGTATTTTTTTATTTATTTGTAAGGATTTATTTACACAAATATATACAATAATCGTACAAATATGCAATTGTAAATAAAAGTGTGTACATCAGGATGTCGAATACAGGTGACCAGCACCCTAACTAAGTTCGACATCCAGGATAAAATTTATATACATGGTAATTACATTTAAAATTACACTTAAAAGTAAAATTAAATAGAAATATATTATACATATTTTTTGTTTCCCGAGATAAAAGAACTACATATCAGTATAAAAGTAGCAAGAAAACCCTCTGGAAAGCGTAGAAACTTATAAAACAACAACAAGTAGAGCAAGTTTTAAAAGCATGCAACTTTGTAAATGGTAATTTCACTTAAAAGTAAAATTAAATAAAAATATATTATACATAATTTTTGTTTCCCGCGCTAAAACCAGAGATAAAATAACTACATAATAGTATGAAAGTAGCAAGAAAACCCTCTGGAAAGCGTAGAAACTTATAAAACAACTACAAGTGGAGCAATTTTTAAAAGCATGTAACTTTATAACAATATCATTATTTTAGTTTTATGAGGTCTTCACAATTTCAACGTTGTAGATATTTGCTTGACTGCGGAGCAAGTAGAAGGTGACCAGGGTTCCCTGAGCCACCAGACAAGTTTAGTTCATTATGCACTCGAGCCAAATACCATATAATATCATGGTAATACAATAAAACTATACTATATTAAGAGTATTTATAAATACGATAATACAACTATGTGGTATTAAAAAAAGCCTTCGACACGAACATAACGTTAGTCCCTTTAGAATAAAAGTACTTTGATTAGTCTAAATTGCATCTGCTGGCGTCAGGTCGCATAGCCGTCGCTCAGCCGAAGAAATCCATCTATGCTATACTATTCTGAGCTGAACTGGTGGCTCTTGCCTGCCAACACATAAGTATCGACACATGAGAAGCCATGCATATTGAATTATTGTCTTACGGGCATAGTGGAACGCTTTCTAACAAAATGTGATATTGAAACATGTTGATTATGATGATTCGAATATCACACGCACGCCTGACATCCACAGTTGCTTGTCCAAGTACATACGTTATCACAGTTGAAACTGTCCTCGAACTTTAAATAATAAAAACTATTCAATTGACGTACAGAGCTTGTCATTGTTTGCTCCTGGCGCAAGTCCTTCGGTAAATTATTCCAAATGCTAACTACGCGATTAGAATAGAAATGTTTAAACGTCTTAGTTCTGACTTCTCTCGGATAAAAGAATGATCCGTTCTGACTTGACCGTAGTCTTCTGTCAGGTTCGTAGTATTTCAATAATGATGAAACACTATTAGAAAAATCAGACACAAATAGTGATTTAAAAGGAAGTTTGATGTCCATCATCTCTCTGCGAAAAGACAATGGTAAGATATTTAAGAGCTCACAGCGTTCTTTATAATCAATAGTTGGACAATGAAGGGCATATCTGATAAAATTTATCTGAATTCGTTCAATAGATTCTATTTGAATTTTGGTGAACGGAGAGCAGACTGGAGCAGAATATTCAATAATGGGCTGTATTAAAGTTTTATAAAGTTTGATGGATACTGATGTTGGAGCTCTGTAACCTAGTGAGCGTCTAATCAACTGTGACTCCCAAGTCATTATAGCATGATATATTTTCTTATACAGTTCCGTTAAGATGATATTTAAATACAATAGAAGTAACATTTCTTGTAAAAGAAAGTACTTTACACTTAAGCACATTAAAAATTCAACTTCCAAACTTGACTCCATTCATAAAGGCTATTTAAATCACGCTGCAGTTGCTCACAATCTTTAATGTTATTAATTATCCGGAAACATTTTGCATCATCTGCGACAAAGATAATATTGAATGTTCTGTACAATCGGGCATGTCATTCATGAAGAGTAAAAACAATAATGGACCAAGTATTGATCCCTGTGGTACACCAGATGTAACAGGCACCCACTCAGATTAAGTAATTGGTAATCCAAAGTAATAATTTACCAGAAAATCCAAGTTTTTGTAATTTATTAATAAGCAAGTTGTGATTAACCGAGTCAAACGCTTTTAGATTTATTCTCCAATTTATATTTCTAAATTTATTTGTATGACTAATTATCATTAATTTAATCGATCTGTTAAATAAATACGGTACAATTTTGCTTTAAAAAACGAACCCAAATGTCCACTTGTTTGACGCACTTATTGAGAACCGCCCATATATGTATTAAAAACAAAATAAATTAATTTCAAATCAGGAGAAAATAATTTTAACACTTTAAAAATTAATTTGTTAATTTTCTAAATTATTCTACAATTAATTAGAAAATGATAAAAAACTAGAAAATTTCGCAATTTATTAAAAATAAATTAGGTTTTGCTAGTCAACATGTGGTCGGTTTTTCTCCATTTGGCCAAAATAATGACGTCATACATAGAATTTCTAGTACGGCATCGCATACGAATACGACATCAATCGCTAAATGGTGCAAATCTAAACTAATTGATTCGTGTTCATACTCGTGTTGTGAACATCCACACCAAAATAAGGATTTTTGCCGTTCGTATTCGTGTGAGATGTGCATAATGTCCCTGTTTTGATCTTTTCAGGATAGCCACAAATTCAACAAATGAATACAGTCCATCGTTGTTTTTTAATGAACCATGAAACTATATAGCTACACATATAGACCTACTTGTCACCATACCAAGTCATTTTCATCCACTTTGAGGTGAGAATCATGCAGCAATTCAAACATTCAGGCCACTAAAAATGTGAAAAGCTGCATGGGTATTACAAAGATTATGAAAAATACCACAAAAGCCCAAAAGGAATGAATGAATGAGTGAATGAATAAAAGAATGCATGAATGAATGAATGAATGAATGAATGAATGAATGAATGAATGAATGAATGAATGAATGAATGAATGAATGAATGAATGAATGAATGAATGAATGAATGAATGAATGAATGAATGAATGAATGAATGAATGAATAAATGAATGAATGAATGAATGAATGAATGAATGAATGAATGAATGAATGAATGAATGAATGAATGAATGAATGAATGAATGAATGAATGAATGAATGAATGAATGAATGAATGAATGAATGAATGAATGAATGAATGGGATTTTATGTCACCTTTGAGTATGCACAAGCACAACTTGGCCTGGGGAACCTACTGGGGATGATGAGATGGTACATATCGGTAAAATATATAAATGGTCAGAATCCAAAGTATAGTGTGTCGTTATATACGTGCGATTTGCTTTATCTTTTCATGAACTGTCCTGCAGAAGTTGATGAACATTTACGACTAAATCCAGGAAATCCACCCTGTCTACAAACACGACACATTGACCCAATGCTGTTTTAATGTTGGGTCAGCGTCGCAGACAGTGAACCAACAATAAATAAGCATTGGGTCAATATAGCCTACCCCGTGTTTGCAGGGCGGTGAGCTCTATATTTGTCCGTGTGATGGAGGAGGATGTTGTGATTTGTCGGACAATCCCGCTGACCTGCGTGGACAAAATCAGATATTCTTACACTTGATTTCCCCGCCAGTATGAGCTTGTTCAGCCCTATCCAGGCTAACGATACAAAGCCTAAATTCAGTAACTACTTACTTTTCAAGTAAGCAGTTATTGCCTTTTGGATCTGCTGAGAAGCCAGGACTACGTGTCTCTACAATAGATACAGCAATCACGATCTGGTTGGACGTGATGATTGTCACGTATAGGCCATATATAGCGTGTGGCCCAGAGAAGCGAACATAGGCGGGCGACAGGTTATCTGCTAATTCTCAATCTAAACCAAGTTGGCACTTTAGATAAACAGGGGACAATGCATTAGCAAAATGTCACGACAGGACGGTTGTCACAAGACGACAATGTGTTACTGTCACATTGAACATGCACATAAAAATGGATTGAAATTAGGTCGTTCAATCAAATTTAACCGATTTTATTTTTTCCCATTTGTGAGGTTCTGTGTCAAATCCGCTGTTTGTACCTACAATATGTCGATTAAAAATAAATCCAGGTCTGGGCAATTCTTGGCGACGCAGTGTGACAACTGCTCAATATAATGAAGCTTGTGCTAAGCTCAAAGTGGATATGCCCAATTTCTCTAAATGTTTTTGACATCGCAGAGTAATACACTTGTATCACCTTGCATATTGTATTTACTAATTTCATTTCATTCTGTACATAACCTTATATTCAACATCACCTGAAAAAGCAAGGACTGTATTATGTCATACACTGGCTGCCATAGAATAGATAGATTAACCCATGCAGCTTCAGTTTCTCTCCAGACGGACATATCTGCAGTGCATAACCAAACAACAGTAACTGCTTACTTTTCAAGTAAGCAGTTGCTGCTATTTGCCTTTGCACGTCAGAGCTAATGGGAAGTTCTAATGGGGGCCGTGGCAGGCATTCCCTTACTCTTCTCCCAATTCAGAACCAATATTTGTCAGGGTGAATTATTAATTCCGGTCATCATATCACCCTTAGTGTTTTCTCGTTCCACAATCAAATAAGTTCCATTAGGAGAATAGGCGGTTACCAGGGCAGTCCTGTGTACTGGTGGCCTCAGTCTGGGTGGGTCTCCCCACGGGGAATTCCCTGTGACGTCACACGATAATGAAGAAGCGTCAAATTACTGCCTCCACACTCAAACTTGCAACTCAGAGGACAACTATACATGTACTGTTCTATAAATAATGCAGTGTTAGGCCTAATACAGACTTCACTACAATATCTCAGAAAATAGCATTATCAGGTGTAGTTTTGGAACAGAATCCGAACAGGTGGTGTAATTTTATTCAACCATAGTTTCTTTTATAATCTATAGAAAAAAAAAATCAATAGCCGCTGTCTGTCGTGCAGTTTCAATCCGCGCTTGATGCAGGTTTTGAAAGAAATATCATTTTCTCCCCACGTTGGCACGTTGTTTAGATGTTTGGGTATCTCTGCAATGCACTCCACTCTCACATGCGTCACTTCACTCAGGTGTAAATGAGTAACTGGTAGCACAGCGAAGGCAATGTGTATTTATTTATTTATTAAAAATATATTTATACAGGGTGTATCCATATTAGCAAAGATGCTATTTTTAAAATATGTGCCCTGTCATACATTCAATGTTATACATTTCTAAAATATGTGATGTTTTAAATGGTATATATACAGATTAAAATATCCATAATCTAATCACTACACTTAAAATCAATTAATTAACAATGTCATATGAAGCTTTTAAAAAGCACATGTTATTATGTGGATATCAGATAATACGTAAGATCAATTTATCGTTAAAAGTGGCATTGCCATGATAAATACCAGTTTTCCGCACTAACAACCAGAGATGAAAAACACATTGTGGTAAGTGGTAAAAAAATCACTCCGGAAAAGCATAGAAACTTACGTAGCATTAGGACATCTTGACATTTACACAGGATGATAATATATATGTACAAACAAGCTTTTTGTTAACATCAAGTTATGAAAAGATAGCATAGAAAGAAAAGTACTTTAAACTGCACAATATTTGAAAGACGTCATCATATGGGCATAAACATATAGGATATAAAATATAGATTCATTTATAGTGCCATAAAAATATGAATGTATTATTTGTCAAAACAATACAATAGTACATACAACGTAATACATACATTGATAGATGCATAAAATATTCCAATTTACGTATATTTGGAACACAATATTTCAATCACGACAACAGAAAAGTACCATATATACAGCAATAGACTGGAAGAAAAAACAATCCCGAACTCAGGGAGAAAATCAGTTGATTAAAGATCTTTGAAATTCAGCATAAGTACCCACCTCGTCTGAAAACGAAGGCGTCTGAAAAATCAATGAACATAAAAATAAAATAGGAAAAAACATAAAATAATTTTGAGGGAAACAGCCATCGATACCATGTGGTAATACCCTATGTCAGATCATGAAAAGCGTGATCATGTAGAGTAATGTCGGTCTGCTCCGAACAGTATCAGAGACTGTCTCCGGCCTGAATTCGAGCCAGGCAGACAATGCTCCACAATGCAAAATTTACAGTTTAATGTTCATAGGTCGATCGCTTAAGGTGCAATTTGTGTTAATAAGTATTTCGAGAAATTCTTTTTAAACGAATCTAATTAACGGATTGAGCTTACATAGAATCTAATTTACGGATTGAGCTAGGGAGCTGATTCCATACTAGAGGTCCGCTGTGCTCAAGTGAAGATGTATAAATAGCTTTGTTGCAAAAATAGTTTATTGTCTGAAGTGTGGATCTGGTGGAACGACATGCAATCTCACTTGTCATTGTGAACTTATCATTAATATATTCAGGCAATAAGTTATTGAGTGATTTAAAAACAAGCAGACCTGCAAAGTAATCTCTACGTTGTTTTATATTTAACCACCCTAAGTCTTTCACAATATTCACACCTCTAATGTCCCAGTTGAAATTATTTGTGATAATCCGTGCAGCACGATTTTGAAACTTTTGAAGTCTATTGAGGTTTTTGTTAGAAGTGAATCCCCAAACGGTCAAACAATAATCAATGTGAGATTGTACTGTGACTATATAGTATATAGTTAAACATGCAGTTGGTACGATCTGTCTAAGGCGCCTCAGTAATCCGATTTTGGGTGAAATAGTTCTGCAAAGCCTGTGTGTACGATAAGTTCAATAAGCCGAAGAGGAGTGTATGCTCCCTGTGGATAGGTCTTCAGACTTTATACATATCATTGTGACCTAAAATCAGATAACGAAAGGCTAGCAAGTCCAGGATCTACTTGATAATAACCCTCGTTCTGCAGAATTGCTTGTTACTCATTTTCATTCCACATTAGAGAGGGACGTGGCGCAATGGTTAGAGCGTGGAGCTTTGCCAATGTCGCTGCCTGCCGTGCGGTTTAGAACTCCGCTCGATGCAGGATTTTCGGAGAAATAACATGTTTCTCCCTTCTCAATCTTAAGACATGTTTTGATGTTATGTCCTTGGGAAAGACATTTCACACTCAAATGCTTCACTTGACTCAGGTGAAAATGAGTACCTGGTAGGATAGAGATGGCAATGTGTACGATGGCGATGTGTTTAATGCGCTGCAGGACTGTATGCTCTCCGTGGGGTTGAAATGACACACGAACGAACAAGTCCAGTGACTTAAATAAATATAAAGTCGAATGATATGTCGTCAGACTTGACATAAGACTATAAACCTGTACCTTTTACCTTTACCGTTATCTGAAGCTGCTGGACTTGCAACGAGAATGAGAAATACAGACATCTACAAAATTACCCTTACCACAATTTGTGTTACCACGCTTTTATCTCCTTAATTTGACCTTCAAACAAGACAATTTGAAGGAATAATGAACATTCAAGCTGCTATATAGATTGGAATACGTTTAACGGATCGATTTTAAATCAGTTTTTTATCTGGCCTGATTTAAATCACTGAAAACCTAGCCAAAGTTTTGGCGACATAAATAATGCTAAATGTTGAGGATTTGGGAAAACAAACAGTTATGCTATTCGAGATTGATGCTCAGCTATGAAAAGTTGTATACAATTGTTATTCGGAAATTTAACTTGCAAAATCAACTTCGGCCATATTGCTTCTGGCGCAATGATCAAGTTTACAATTTTAATTAGCCACGTGCGCGTGAAGCCTCTCTGTGATTGACTGAATCTATATATTTCGATCAGAGTGCAGAAGAATGAAAAATGAGTGATGAAGCGAATGTTTCAAGAGATTTATATTTACCTCAAATATATTGATTCGAAAGTTAACCACATTTTTTTAATCAATCAACAAAATATTATTATACAATTATATAAATAATATAATTATATAAAATAATTATTTTAAAGTTTGTCAATGTTGATTTCAATTGGTGGCTGTAGCGCCTCCGTTGGTCGGTTAGCGCTATACGACAGCGGTGAACAGTTTAGACATTCGCTTGCATAGTTTGCAGCTTAATTTCTCCCGATCTGTTCTGTTTTCCACTCGTTAAACATCTTGTCACAGCATCTCTATCTCTCTTACCCTTACTGGGCACTCCATCTGTGTCTGGGTGATGAACGACCTCGTCCGCTGGCATCTGACAGTTTATGAGAAAAAGTCAGACATCACTGTAACCCTTTGTCAACTATTGACAACCTGCCATCCTGTGAAAAAGGTCACTGGTGAATGCTGAGGTGGATAACAATTATAATGTGTCGATATATCAAGAAAACACCTCCATAATGTACCTCTCTGCTCTCTTTGACTGTAAGTTAGATAATATATACCTGAAAAACAGTGATAAATTGATAATGCAGAATGCACACATTTTTTATAATTCTTGAAGGTTAAAATGTCTGTATTGTATGGTGCTGGTATTGTATGGGATTTAATTAGCTAATGGTTGTTTTGTGAGGACGCGCTGGATCCCGACGTGGACCAGAGCGTCCTGCCGCCTGTCCAGTCAGCTCCATTGACCATTCCACCTCGCCCTCCAATCCACTCCTGCCGCCATTTGTTTGCCAACGCGCCCCTATCTGTCTTTCACACCTTATTGGGATTCGTCTGAACGGAGCAAAATACCTGCACTTTAACTGCGACAGAAAAGAGTTGCGGGAAAAGCCCGGCAAGTGGCATGGTGCGGTGTGCGGGATGAGCTGGCTTGCCAGCGCCGCTGACAGACACCATGGATCAACCGGAGCAATGCTTTGTCCTCTCACTGCTCAAGCAGTCTGCAGGCTTCTGCCGTCCCTTAACTGTGGCGCAACGCCGGACCAGCGCCGTTGGCGCTGGTCCGGCGTTGCGCCACAGTTAAGGAGACGTGGCTTAGGCCACAGCTCCCTGCAGCAGACACCATCAGCTTGCCTTCGGAATGTGGGCAAAACCCTCGATTGCGCTTCCTCCTCGCAGGTTTAGGGCCTGGAATTATTGCCCGCTAAATGATAACACAGCTTAGTCCCGGCACCGATCTGGCCGCTTAAATCACATTTACAACCACTCTCATAATCTCCAATCCACCATGCCTTATATCATATAGATATCATACATGTGCTAAGAAATACGACCCCATTTAGTACAAGCTCCCTCTGGAAGATTACTAAGACATCCCACCGCGGCGCCTGAGTAGAGAGGGTGGATCTATTCCGGTGTCATGGATATGTTCTGCTAATAGCTCGACAAATAAGCAGCCTGTGTGGATTTTTTGATAAATTATCACGAAAATGTACGGGTAAACTCCTTGCCGACCGAGCCTCATTAGCTGCAGATGTGACAGCGTTCACGGCGTTCGGACAGAATGCTGTCATAGAGATGCGATCTAGCTATTAACCTATGTCATGGTCATTAGCGAAGGAAACAGATTATTGCTGGAGATAGGCCTAAGTCCTACTAGATACTGCCCTGCAAAGATAAATAGGAGCCTAGCAGTTGTAGCTGTTTACTTGTCAGTAGTTAGGCCCCTACGTTTGCTTGCCTTTGCAAGGCAGTACATGGATTCTGCAGCGGTAAAAGGACAGACGTATACACACAGTTATAATCTGATCAACCGATTGTAGGCCTACCTAGTGCGCACGGCCTACCCAGTAGCTGGTCTACAACGTGTTAGATAAAATAATAGTTAATAATTATCGTCTTCACGAGGTAACACCAATATTTTTATGTGAATAATGTATGCTCCTTTCTCTGGAGCACCAAGTGACAGGCTTTTGATAATGCCCAGTCTCAATGCGAAGTTACACCACAACGAAAGAGGCTGAGGCGGGGGCCCTGGTGCAGTGGTTAAAGCTGCCTGCTTGGAAAGTCGGAGATCGCGGTTTCGAACCCCACTCTGGCATTCATGTTTCAAAGAAACAAAATGTTTCTTCTCCGTTCACTCGTAAATGTTAAATTTTGTGCGGAGAGGTAGCGTGCTCGGCCTCAGACCGTCAGGGCTCGAATTTTGAATTCTGTGTCTGGAGGGCAGTGTCATCGCATTCATCTCAGCATCATGATCAGGAGATTATTCAGGCCCAGTTTAGCCTACATGTGCACAAATGTGGCCTGAAACCCAATTCATTTCATATTGCAAAGAGGCTAGGGTTCTACATTGGCCTAATGTTAGTCTACAATGCTCATTGTGAGATAAGTCTCTTCGCTAAAATCATTTTTAAAAGTGCGTAAATCATGTTTTTTTTGCCACACAAATTAAGTACGGCACTGGTCTATACGGCGTTATATATTTATCTGGTCATTTCAGAACTCACATTTTTATGCAATATCTTCAAAAACACAAGTAAGTCTATCAATTGTATTAAGAACATCGTCAGCACATTATTTACTCATTCTGAAGTGTAGCCTAGTAGGACGTAATCCAGAGCATGACCGATAATGGGGACATGTTTATTCAAGCCATGTCTACTTAGTTTACTAAAATAAAAACGTACCTTTAGTAATTTGATAGACGGATAACGTGGTCGACGAACTGGACACACTTCTAAATTTATCCTGCTCGAGGTAACAGTAAAATATAGTTGTTTCATACTTTCTTCTCTTGCATAGTCCCTTTCATAAAATACATCATACATTGCCTGATTATTTTAAATTGATTTGATATGGAATGCATGTGGCTTTTAATCTTGAGTGTTTTCAAATAAGACATGTCAGGCAATTATTCTCCTTCTCGCTGGAATGACTCATCTGCCAATGTTTCAAGTGGCAGACTAAAGCATTGCAGATCGTTGTTTGGATTGTAGATAGACATGATTGCTAATAGGGGTAATACAAATGACGAGAGTATGCGATAAACTAAAATAAGGGGAATCTTGAATCTCGAAGCACTAAGCTGTATAATTTACATTTGTACCCATTCCAAGAGGGTGAAACATACATATATACATCTGGCCAATATAATGCTAATATGCCCTACATTTTTTATTTATTTGAAGGACAAATAGACAGACAGAAAACGGCTCTGGAGAGACGTGATGAGCTGAACAACTAACATAATAAAATTATTCACATTATCCACTTCGTGTCTAGCTACCGCGACCCATGACTTCAAGTGGGTGAAAAAGCTAACAAAATTATGTACGAATTGAATCGATATATAGACGGCTATGGACATGATGAACATTTTGAAAAGTTAAGACGCTCAAGCCCAGCAAACACAACACATTTGCATAGCATTAATACAACGTCGGCCCAACGTCTTCCACGTTGGCCCAACATTGTATAAATGTTATACACATGTTTTCTATTTGCTAGGAGGATACAAGCCACAATGCTACAGACAAATGAAACAAATATAACTATGTATACGGGTCGTCTAGCACAAACACGTCTATCACAGACACTTTATTATTTTCAATGGTATTTGCTTGATTTGAAGCATATTTGAAACCCTACATATATACGGATTGAGCATGAATGCGAAATAAGTATAGGATGAGTTAACCCTTTCAGCGCGGGGACCGTCTTTAGACGTCAGAATCTGACGTCTACAGACGTCAGATCCTGACGTCTAAAGACGATCCACGCACTGAAAGAATATATTATTTTTAATGATCGTAGACCCACAACATAGCTATTCAAATAAAGAGGAAACAGCTAGCTACTAAGACATTTATGATGATTTCAAATTCAAAAAGCCGTTGGTCTCCGTGGTTCATACAGACATATTTCAACGTTGTAAGGGTTAAGATGCTGAGGGACACAATCCGCAGTGCTATATATTTATGGAGTACTCAGACAGATTCTTCTCCCTGGTGTGGTGAGAACAGATCACCTTCCTGCGCGTGGTTCTCCTGGTCATATCTGCAGAGATCATCTTAACCGTGAATATCCATTATTTCTCTATTCTCACAGGTGTGATTTGTGTAGCATTCAATAAAACACGAACCTTGGGCTGCTGTCAAAAAAAGCAAATACCGTCTTCACCACCATCTGCTCTTCAAGAAACAAACATTATCTCTACCGTATCTGTTCCTAGAAGAAAGGGTGGTGACTGCACTTTAATTCAATTCAATCCAAGTAATAAATGTACTTACAATTACCGAATACAATTAGACCCCCCCCCCCTAGTAATTTTACGCTATTTTTTTAAATAAGATGCGATACAATTTTTATCGCCACTTATTTTTGAAATAATCTAAAATTAATAATTTAGCATCCGTGTATTTGGCATCCATAAATCATAAGTAACTATGTGTAAGTTACAAAAATCATGTAGAAAATATAAATTTGTCAGAAACACTGGCCCTCCATCATAATGTTATTTTAAATTACAATTATAATATTGTTTTGTGCCATAGTTATGTATTTTATTTCATTATTGGTATTTATTATACCATCTCAAATAAGAACCATGCTGTTAATATTTTGATATTTAATTATTCCTACCAGAGCTTGTCAAACTCTCATCTCAAATGCAATTTAATCAAACTAGTAGCCTACCTCTGTACATTGAACATTACTACACCTAACTCCTTAATATTGTGGCCTATTTTAAAAATTATAAGGAAAGCGAAAGTCATTTATTTATTTCAAGATTCTGTTGCATAACAGTCAGTTGCAAAAATACGATGAATGTCTGGTCTTCAATTTATTCAACTGAATAAAAAAAATGTTTAACACAGTCCAATTCATCTCCGCAGGTCTATGGTATTGATTACTACATCCGTGGAGAGTTGTGAGAAATGTAAGCTGTCCCCAAAGTAGATCTAATGTGGACCAACATTGTTTCAATGGTGGGACGACATCGTAGACATTGGGTCAGCGATGCAACACTGATCCACCATAGCCTTCCCAGCAGACACAAGACGTTGAATCAATGTTGGTTCAACATTGATCCAACGTCGTAGACCGTGGACCAACGTTCAACCTCTATTGATTCAACGTCTTGTTCTGCTGGGAAGGCTGGAGCTGCGAATGAGGTGATGAAATCTCTCGCTGTAAACGTATTATCGGTAAAACCAAAAGGTAGTAACTGCTTATTATAAAAGTAAAGATTTACTATCTTTTGACTTTGTTTGACTGACTCTGTGGAAAGTCCATTCTGCACGCTGTCAAAACGCAGTAACTGCTCGAAGAAAGCAGCTAGTGACTTTTGGCTTTGCATGGCATGATATTTCGGACATTGTTTTATATTATAAATATGTTTTATGTATTTATTATTATTGGTATTTTTATCAGATTAGACAATATTTTCCCTATTATGATTGTTTGTACGTTTTATTCAGCTTTTCATTCTATTTTGCTCGAGACCCCTCATCAAATGACCATTAAAATACTGTTACAATAGCAAAATGATTCAGCCCTGTACGCTTTTTCTGAAATGCTCCATGTGGTTTAATGCATCGAACAACCTATCGAGCCTGCGAGTAGCACGTACTTTGTAGGACGCAATCGCAGACACAAATGATCTGACCTGTGTCGAATTATTCTAAATCACAAATCAGATCCCATCTGTGGTTCTAGAAATGTATTGTCGAAGCCTTGGTCACCGGCTTCTAAATTTTATATTTATGAACTTCATTTTTTTTTAAATTCAACCCGCGTCATTAATTCATTCCAATCGTAATATCTTCAACATTTGAGCTACACTGAGCCATCAGTGAGTGTCACAGTCACTGGTGACACGAGTGAACATTTGAGCAAATGTATTATAAGGGTGAATATACAATTTAAGGGGTCTTTCAATCTGTATTTTTGAAAAAAAATAAGTCGCTTTAAATTATATATAATAGGGTCAAATATTGAGGGTAGGGTCTATGTGATACACATTTAAAATATCAGAGCTTAATCTCAAACACATTTATAAAAAAATATGTGTTCTTGTGAAGGACCGTAAAAATAAAATGTCAACTCAGCAACGAATTATATATATATATTTGATCATTTTCAAATTTTAAAGATCATAAATTGCTTTGTATGATAGTTTAATGATATGTTAGTAGTTATAACCCTTTTTGAAATAAAAATTGCTAAGACAGAACAGTGATTTTATTGTGAAATTATATAGTTGCTGAGTTGACATTATCGTTTCTGAGTTGACAAAGCACGATAATTGCACGTAAAAGTCATATTTTAAGCGCATCTACGAGATCTCTAAACACTTGAGCCCCATTTTCTAAAAAAAAAATTGGTTTATCATTATAAAGACAAAAAAGAAATGCATACATACATGCCAATATAATGAGGGTAAATTTGATTTAGAAATTTAACTAAGTGTTATTTGTAGTTTTTTTTATGTAAACAACTTCTAAAATACTCTCTCACTCTAATTCAATCAAAAGCAGCTTCTTTTCAACTGCATTTCACATTGACAGAGTTAAAATTTCAGTTTTAATTACAAAAAGGGGGACAGAAAGCAGAATTCAGTAAACTCAGCAACGTTTTTGTTTTCAACTCAGAAACGTTTTTTCATTGTTGTAAAAATGTCTACATAAGCGAATACTCTCTCAGTCTAATTTAATTTAAAACATATTTTTTAATTGCATTTCACATTTATAGAGTTACGTTTTTAGTCTTAATTACATTAGTGAGACAGAAAGCTAAATTTGGTCAACTCAGCAACGTTTCTGAGTTGATCACTCATAAAACATAAAACATAAAACGATCTTTAATGTATTTAAAGTAGATGTATCATTGCCCACCGATGCGGTAGGGGGATGGCCATCATTATCAAGCACTTTGTTCAGTTTAACATGTTTTCAATGATTTTTTGCTAAATTATGAGCGTTTCTGAGTTGACACAAAAATTGAATACGCTTCAGGGGTGATTGTTTTGGTTATAAAATAGTAGTTCAGATTGAATGTTTACAAATATTTCACCTACCTCAAAATATTGGGACTTTGCAGCTGTCTCTGCATATATCAAAGTAATTGAATGGTATCACACCACAATTTGAGGAGTTTAGATAACACTGGCGTTGCTGAGTTGACCGGTTTACGTGAGACAGCTAAAAAGCCTCAGTAAATGTATCCTTGGCAACTTTTAATATTGAGTTCATGTCTGTATATGAATAAATTCCGTTGAACATAACAATTGCGCTACAAAATAACTCGAGGTTAAGTTATTTCCAAGAGATCTTCCTCGTTAACACAGTCTATGTTTCAGGTGTTAGATATTGAGAGACATTGCATTTGTGTACAAATTCGTGTATTTTAGCACATTGCATGTTGAATAAAAAAATATTCGTCAGAGATATTGAATTATTTTTTTTTCTCAGTTTATCGTATTGCCCATAGGACAATATTAAAAAATTTCGGACCCACACAATGCATAAATTAGCTCAGAATAGCCAAAAGACACTAAATGACCCTTAAATTGTATATTCACCCATAAACTGCCTTTTGAAAATAAACTTTTCAGCAGCCAGGTATTCCTTCTCGTTTTTATTCACCGTAAGATTATGTTTGTTTTAAAGTGAACAGTGTGTGTTCAGATATAGGGACACTTGATGTAAACAGACTCCTTATTATGTTAAAATGATCTGATGATTCAGGTAACACAGATAATGCTTTTAAATTTAGACATGTTTTAGCATGTCATCTGAAAGATTTGGTAAAATTCAGTGATTAAAAAAGTGTTTTTTACTTTCTACATAGTATGCAATCTGATTTTATTTTTATTTCTATCCTTTCCTATGATTTATACATTCCGATCTTATGTGTCCTCAATGTCTTTTATATATACTGGGCTTGGCTGTTTCGTTCTTTTTCGTAATGGAGAGCCACTTTACCATTAGTGTTACTTGGGTAATCAAAAGAAAATAAATATGACTTGTTCACAGCTAATAGGGGCCTACATAAATCTGAATTGGGAATACAGAGCGAATGAAAATAATATTATTTTATCAAATATACCAGCGAAATTTCCCAGCAAACATGAAACGTTGGTCCGACGTTGGTTTACTGTCGGCCCACCGTAGTTTGCTTGGTTATCAATCGAAAGCTCAGGACGGGTCCTCATTATAATGGCTTATTCTTCAGTATTTGATCCTGAATTAACTCAGGGTTCATAATAAATAGCCTACGACGTGGGTTGTTAAGAGTGTTTGACAGTGGTACCAATGAGAAGGTTTGGAAGTGGTCATGGGGACTCTAGTACTACCATGCAAAGCCAAAAGGCATTAACTGCTTACCTGAAAAGTGAGCAGTTACTGTCTTTTGGCTGTGGGGCCCATCTGAAAGTTGGCTTCTGGTTCGTTAGTGGTCGCTTTCAGCAGGTATTCACACAGCTAGTATTTAGCACTCTGACTAATTGACATGGCTGTCCAAACAGCGCACTCTCACAATCAAACTGACCCCTCTGCCGCTTCATATTTCTTCCCGGGCTTTATCCCTCGTTCCAAAGCCGGTAATTGAAGGAAAATGCAAGAGGCGCCCGAATCAATAGGAATACTTAATTTGGCGTGAAATAAAATTAATTAACTCGGAGCCGCGATGGCGTGGCCTTTTAGACACTGCTGTAATTACTTCTGTGCATCTCACCACAACTGGATTCCGCTATATTAAATGAGTGAACGATGGGGCTAAGCTGTCTAGAGTAAACAGAGTCCCTTATTTTCTGGCCATGCTCCTCTTCGTCTCGTGTTTACTCAAGAGAATCACGTGGTCATGCATCCCGCCCGAGAGGTCCTGTACTGGGTTAATATCAAATCAGTAGGCCTGCAACACCCATTTTTTCAATTCCTTTATTTTATGATTCATGTACATTTAGATCAATAATAATGATTGTTGTTTTTTCAATAATAGTCGGTGGGCTGATATCTATAAATTTGAATTCCGCCTAACTCTCACGACAGTTATGTTTCTTCGTATCATTTTGAAGATAAATATATTACCTTTCATTTGAGACCGGGTAACCCTCTGTGAAATTGTCCGAAAGAAGTATTTTGAAGTCAAATAGATACCTACCCTCTGGTATTTGAAAATAATGAAAAATAGTGTTTCATATTTTTTTCACGATGTGAAATTCGGGTTTAATTCAAACAAAATGTATTAATTCTAACATAAATTGATGCTGAACCATAAAAATATGGTGCAATTTTTTTAAGTGAGCCTAAATTTTACTATATAGACCCTTTAACCTCTAGGGGCTTGATATTTTTGATTACTTAAAAAACCGTATACCACGTCAAATTAATAGGATTTTTCAGATAACCCCATGCAATGTCATACCTTTTCATATACCATGTCATATTTGTTACATTATTACATTAGGTATTGTTACTCTGGGGACTATCTGACCCGAGGATAGCGTAGCTGTGCGAAGTGCCACGTGGTTTCAGCGTTAAATTGCATAGAATTGACTACAATTTTTTTATCGTACCACAATGCCACTTAAATTACTATTTGTGCCGAAAAATGACGCAAAGCAATAATTTACTACTACCCATGTTTAGGTTGGAACAATTATGTCATTTTACCAACAATATTTTGTGTTACGATGTTAGGTAATGGCATTAAATCGACAGAATATAATATTATCGTAGATAATATGTTATTCATGGTTCCAAGATCCATATAGAAAGCGGGTAAATTTTACTCACTTTGGAACTTAGTGTGGAACGATTACGACCTGCCTTCTGCAGATCTTGATCACGCAATGATCAGGGTGGGTGATTCGGCTCAGATGGTGGTAGACCGCGGGCCACCCGTAACCCCCCTCCCCCCCCCCCTGGGGATTTTTCACGGTGGTTATTTTTGAAGCCTCCGAATATGGACCTATTGAAATCCGGTTGTTTGCATTTAAGCTGTTGGGGCTAAATATGCTAAAATATGCAAATTAGGCTGCCATTACCGAAAATCCTGTTTCAAGCAATATCTCAGCAACTAATCAAGTTAGAATCCTAAAAAAAGTGTCTATCATACGGTTTTCATGGTCAACGAATGCAATAAAATATCTCCAATTAGGATCAGAATAATAAATTAGCATAAAATATGCAAATTAGGCAGCCCTTACGCAAAATCCAGTTTCAAGCAATATCGCAGAAACTAATTAAGTTAGAATCCTAAAAACGTTGTCTATCATACGGTTTTCATGGTCAACGGAAACAATACAATATACGTAATTAGGATCAGAATAATAAATTAGCATAAAATATGCAAATTAGGCAGCCAGTTATTACCGAAAATCTAGTTTCAAGCAATATCTCAGCAACTAATCAAGTTAGAATCCTAAAAACAGTGTCTATCATATGGTTTTCATGGTCAACGAGTGCAATAAAATATATGTAATTAGGATCAGAATAATAAATTAGCATAAAACATGCAAATTAGGCAGCCATTACGCAAAATCCAGTTTCAAGCAATATCGCAGAAACTAATCAAGTTAGAATCTTGAAAAATGTCAATAATAATATAATTTTATGTTATCAACATCATGAAAACACATTAGCATAAAATATGTAAATTAGCTAATAATAAGTAATATAGAAAATCAGGTGTCAAGCAATAGAGGCGTATATCAAAGAATAAACAACCGAAGAGTAAAACATAAAATATCTACACTCCCATTTTTGTGGTCAACCTTTCATCTGAAAACATTTCAAGAGTTCCAAAATGTCCACATTACATGAAATATATAACATTTCAACTTCTAATTGTGTACACACATGTAGTTAAGGCGCTGTGAAATAGAAATTCGTGTAAAAAGACAAAACCCAAAGACGTATTTTCGCCACACACGACCTCTCACTAAGCCCCTTGACCTCTCAGCTAATACCCACGACCAGTTTGAACGTTTATTTTTCATATTTTGATCTTTTAATACAGCAGTAGACCCTACTTTGTTTTCTTTACTATATTAGGGTAACTTTATAACCCGGATCTCGTTGAAATTACCTTTAATTAAAATGACACCTATTTACTGTATAATTATTTGGGTTTGGGCAACTATATTTATACGATAACAAGAAAATGTTTTTTTTTTGTGATTATCTTACTTTGAATTTGTAATGGTTTCCAGCATGGTACCTTAACCTATAGTTACATGATTGTCCGATAATACATACATAAAGTGACCGATAAAATAAGCATGTACCTGTAGCATTTTTTTTATTTCATTTTGTTGACAATTCAGAAGTGTGGGCTTCTTAACTATAGTTCAAATAATATGTAAAAGTTAATTTAGAACCTAATGTTGATAAAAGGTTGCCCACATATTCTTCTAAGCTAGTTACCAAGCATCGAAATATGAATATTAGGGATAGCAACATGTTTACTAGGAATATTCGGGAATTAAAATTAAACACATCGCCCGAACATATCGTGCACCTTCTGATTGCCAGAAAACTATGGCTTTGGTTTTTTCAGACAAAAGCCTTATTATGAATGGGTTTACATATTTTTTGAAAGGTTACGTACACTATGCGTACTAGCTGGTGGTAACAAGTTATCTGGAATATTATTAAAAGAAAAATAATGTTTAGACCTAGCGTTGCACCTGCTAATTATTAATCAGTGATATATGTCGAGACATGCTTTGGGTTTGAGTCACATGAACTCAAAAGTCATCAAAAAGACTATCATTTTTTTAAGCCCTTCGTGATTCCTGAGATTATTTTATGCCCATACCTTCTAAATGCCATTGACATGATGAAACTATTATTTTATAACACCTTGGTTAAATATAACTGACCTGGAGTTAATTGGTTATTACATGTATGATGTAATAATAAACCCATATTTGTTCATTTAAGTTATTTTTTTCTTTACATAACATATTCTACTGACATAACTAGGGTGGTTTTAATGTGTAATTCTTGGGATAAATAACTAGATTTGAACAAATAGATACAACCAGTATTTTCTGATAATAAATTTACTGTGTAAAATGACCCATTAATTGTTCTTGTCCTACTATCTTGAGTGCAAACAAGCAGATATTAAATAAATATATAATAAGTTGTCTAAAAATTATTGTTTTCAAAATCCCGCCCATGGGGAGGGGGTAGGGGATGTTTTTCATGTATTGTTTGTATATACACATAGCACGGAAGACGTGTACTTTGAGATTTAAAGGGTCATTATATATTGTATTGAACCCCATATTTGTTATTTTTTATTATTTTCACTTCACGTAACATCTTCTAATAACATAACTAGTGTTTATTCCGTGAAACACATACCTGGAGTTAAAAAAACAATCACAACATATCTTCTAGGAAATTAAATTTACCTCTTAAAATTCAGGCAGTACATTTGTTTGATGAACCGATATTTTTTACAGCCCCAATATTTTGAGTGCAAACAAGCAGATATTTTATAGATAATTTATAAGGTGTCTAAGAAGTATTGTCTTTAGAAATCCCGGCCATGGTGAGGGGGTAGGGGATGTTTTTCATTTCTGGTTTTCATATACATGTACACATAGTACGAAAGATGTGTAATTTGGGATTTAAAAAGTCAATATATATTATAATGAACCCCATATTTGTTAATCTATTTTATTTTCTTGTTGCATAACATCTTCTAGTAACATAACTAGTGTTTATTCCATGGAGCACATACCTGGAGTTAAAAAAACAATCACAGCATGTCTTCTAGGGAATTAAATTTACCGCTTATAATTCAGGGGGTACATATTATGTTTGATGACCCGTTATTTTTTTCCAGCCCCAATATTTTGAGTGCAAACAAGAAGATATAGAACAGATAAACAATAAGGTGTCTAAAAAATTATTGTCCTAAAAAATCCCGCCCAGAAGGAGGGGGGTGGAGAGTGTTTTGTTTATCTGGTTTTCATATAAACGTAGCATAGGAGGCTTGCCATTTGGGATTTAAAGGGTTATTACATGTATTAATAAACCCCATATTATTTGTTTTTTTTTGTTTTGTTTTTAGTTTCACATAACATCTTGTAACAATACTAGTGTTTAATTCTTGGAATAACTAGGCCTACCTGTAATTGAAAAAAATATACAACATGCCTTTTAGCAAATTAAATTTACCGCTTAAAATTCAAGGGGGTACATTATCTTTGGTGACCCAATATTTATTTCTGTCGCAATATTTTGGGTGCAAACAAGCAGATATTGAATGGATATTGAATAAGGATTCTAAAAATTATCGTCTCCAAATACCTCGCTCCGGAGGAAGGGGTAGAGAGGGTTTTCATATTAGATTTTTATGTAAACGTAGCAAGCAATATGTGGAATTTGGGATTTAAAGGGTTAATACATATATTGATGAACCCCATATTCTTTAGTTTTTTTCATTTTCGTCTCACATCTATTCTTGTAACATAACTGGTGTATAATTATTAGAATAAATACCTGTAGTTGAAAAAATATATACAACATGCCTTTCAGTAAATTATATTTGCGCCTAAAATTCAAGGGGGTACATATGTTTGATGACCCAGTATTTTTTCCTGTCGCAATATTTTGAGTGCAAACAAGCAGATATTTAATGGATATTGAATAAGCTGTCTTAAAATTATCGTTTTCAAATATCTTGCCCTTGAGAAGGGGGGTGGAGAGGGTTTTCATATTAGATTGTCATGTAAACGTAGCAAGCGATATGTGGAATTTGAGATTTAAAGGGTTATTACATATATTAATGAACCCCATATTTTTTTATTTTTTATTTTGGTCTCACATTGCATCTTCTTGTAACATAACTAGTGTTTAATTATTAGAATTAATACCTTCAGTGTAAAAAATATATTCAACATGCCTTTCAGTAAATTATATTTACCGCTTAAAATTCAAGGGGGTACATATGTTTGATGACCCCGTATTTTTTCCCGTCGCAATATTTTGAGTGAAAACAAGCAGATATTTAACGGATATTGAATAAGCTGTCCTAAAATTATCGTTTTCAAATATCTCGCCCTTGAGGAGGGGGTGGAGAGGGTTTTCAGATTATATTTTCATATAAACGTAGCAAGCGATGTGGAATTTGGGATTTAAAGGGTTATTACATATATAAATGAACCCCATTTTATATTATTTTTTTTTATTTTCGTCTCACATAGCATCTTCTTGTAACATAACTAGTGTTTACTTATGAGAATAAATACCTGCAGTTGAAAAAATATACACAACATGACTTTTATAAAATTAAATATACCGCTTAAAATTCAGGGGGGGTGCATATGTTTGATGCCCCAGTATTTTTTTATGCCCTAGTATTTTGAGTGCAAACAAGCAGATATTGAATAGTCATATAACATGGTGTCCAAAAATCACTGTCTTCAAAAATCCCCAGGGGGGGGGGAGGGTTTTCATATCTGGCCCATGGACTATGGTGGTCGCGTGGTCTGATCTGCAGAAGGCAGGTCGAAATGTCGCAATCGTTTCACACTAAGTTCCATATTTTTAAAATGTGATATTGTGATGACAGCATATGGGATGATACTGCTAAGACATGAGAATACTCTGACTATTGTTTGCCAAATGGATTGGCATTTCAGGATTTGACATTACAATTTTGAAATATAGTATATTATGGCTAGACTAAATAAAGGCTAGCTTTATAATGGCAAGCTATATCGCCATAGTGCATAGATATGACAATATAGTGTCAGTATATTGCATTATAATACCAGGAATATGACAATATGCTGTCGGCATAATACATTATAATATCAAAATGTGCAATTACAATGTCAGGGTATGACATTATGATAATAAGATATGACATTACGATGTCAGGAAATACTCTTTAGTTTTCAGGATGTTTCATTTTAATGTCAGGATGCGTCACAATATTGTAATATATGCTATCAAACTCATAAGTCAGGATATGACATTTTTATATAGGGACATGAGAATATAATATAAAATAAATGGGAATAGCATTTC
This sequence comes from Flabesymbios commensalis, assembly GCA_964017125.1. Lineage (NCBI taxonomy): Eukaryota > Metazoa > Annelida > Polychaeta > Terebellida > Flabelligeridae > Flabesymbios > Flabesymbios commensalis. The sequence continues at coordinate 27,047,460 of OZ024908.1, read as the reverse complement.
GATATATTGCAGTGTACATGTATTTTAAAAATTTGATAATGGAATGTTATGATTGTTAATTATATATCTAGAAATATTTAATTTCAATTTTGTGATAATTTATACAGTATAATATCAGGATCTGGTAATGCCAGTACAGCATATTCTAATTTTATAATAATTAAAACATTAAATGAGCGGATATTACACAATAATGTCAGAATATATAACATTAAGATTATCTTCATTGTCAGTATATGACATATTAGTGCAGTTAGGTGTTGAGATAATGACAGTTTATCGCATAAAATTATTGTATGTGTCATTTAATGTCAGGGTGCGATATTTTAATGTCAGCATATGTTTTTGCAAGACAGGATATAGCTACATTATTTTAAAATCACTGCCTTATACATGAAATGTCAGGATATGACAATATAAAGATGTCCTGGACAGCCTATTTGGCAGTAGGGCCTACTCGGCTCTGAGGGATATTCTATCTACGACATGGCATATTACCCATGTCTAGTATATGACAATAATGTCGGTTTATGTCATTTTAATCACATTTTAATATTCACATGTCATCAAAAGGTTAGGATTTGGGAGCATATTTTCAAAATATGGAACTATATTCCCAAAACACGACATTATAATATTTAGATATGACAGCGCAATGTTAAAATCTAAAATTACAAGTATCTATTATGATATGCATACGTCGCACAATAATGACAGTATAATTATCATGCATATGTTCGATATAATTTCAGGATTAGTCATTATTTTGTCAAGATAACATTTTGTATTGTTTGAGATATATCATAATAGCAGCACAAAATGCCAATATGTTGTCCTACAGTCAGTGTGGGACTATATCGTGATCTTTTATGTACATTCTGTTAATCCGAAATAGACTTTTCTATATGCTTGATAAATACATTATGCACACCCTTTAAATACTACGTATATCCGTGATGCGGTTTAGCGACTATGGATATTAACGGGAAAGGCAATTCGTGGGTAGGCCTAATCATTATATCCCGCTGATGAGCTATTTTACATCCTAGATTACCCTTTTCACTCCAATTATGTCTTACACAAATTACAAGCTTTCTTTCTTTCGCATCAGGATCGGTATTTGTGAACATGAGTGTTTTTCTAAGAAAACAAACGATTAACATATTATTGCGCCGTTTCTGATGCATTTGGATAGGCCTACATATGTGTGCACGGTTAAATTAATACCCATATTATTTTGGTTTATCTTTTTTATATTGACTAATTTTATTCTTGAAAACTGAATTACCGCTAGGCCATCCACATGTACATGTCCATTTGTTCTTCTATTATCTCCAGGCCGGTGCACGATTTTTAGAGATAGCAGGGAATATTGTACCTCTTTTTAAATTAGCGACGAAGCGCATAAAGGGGGTAGAGTTTTTCAACCCTCACCCTTAGTTCCGGGAAACCTCATGTGGATTAACAATTTGGGTTGTACGTACCACCATTCAAACTTATTTTAATGTTATTCTTGAGCAAAGTGGGCCCCAGCAGACTAACTGGCATAACAGACACCGATTTATGTGCACATGGTTTGAGTAATGACCGTTCAAGTATTACAAGTGGTTCTAGCTAGACAAAAATTGAAGGTGTTAGAACATATTAAATATCATACCCCTAGATTTTAAGGAGTCTAGAAAATAAAATTAAATCTTATTTAAAAAATGACACCTTTTCTTCGAATCAGCATTAATAATAATATTAAAATTGGAAAAACAAATTTTGCATTAAATTTAAATAGCATCTTTTGATTCAGATACCAGAGGGTTGACGGTATCTATTTGGCTCCAAGTTATTTTAGACAAATTTTTCACAATAATTTAACCCTTTGGTCGTCAATCTATTTATTCGTTTTTAATTTTGATAAGCACACATAACTGTACAAAAATAACAAGAGACCTAATGATGTGTTTGGAAGTAACTAGAAATAACTTAAAACTGGTCCAGATTAAAAGTAGACTTTGTGCTTAAGAGGTTAATTTACATTTATTTATATATATTTATATATAAAGATACTAAATGTACTTTTATCAACACTTAGGAACTCATATGTGCAGCACAACATATAATATAACACAATACTGTCGTTTGCAGTTTATCGTTAGCAGTTTCGAAATATACAGTAAAAGTTAGGCTATTTTACCCAAACTCATTTTTGTCCTACGATGATATTGTATTCCATATTCACACCTTTGCCTGCTTTGTATGGTGAGATGGGCTGGATTGCTGTCAAATATAGACATTTTTTAAGTACTTTTAGATTCTGGAATAGAATGATGAAATTACCTAATACCAGTATAACCAGACATGTTTTTCAACGAGATATTGATCTATCAATGACAAATAAAAACAATTGGTGCAGTAACTTTAAACAATTGCTAGTACGATTATCCCTTTATGATGAAAGTTTATGGAAAACTAATTGTTATGATTTAAATGAGATAAAGTCAAAATTATTTAAACTGATGGAAACAACTTGGTTGATTGATATGCACAACAAACCCAAATTACGTAGATATATCACATTTAAAACCACACTAATTGTTTCGAGCCACGTTAAACAATATATTTCAAAACCAAGAAGAAGTTTATTAATTCAATTGATCACAGGCATTTTACCTATAGCTTTAGAAACTGGACGTTATAAAAGAATACGAGATCCTGTAACAAAAACATTTAGAAGTTTACGAGTTGAAGAACGTTTATGTAATATGTGTGACCTTTCTGAGACAGAAGACGAAATTCACTTTTTATTTATATGTTCATTATATGACACTTTTAGAACAACGCTTTTTCAAATTGTGACTGAAAACAATCACATTTTTTTAGAACTGAATAATGCTGACAATTTTTTATTTTTAGCTATACATTTTTGGAAACCTCTGTCAAAATTTGTGAAGGCTGCATGGGAAGAGAGAAAATCGAAATTATTCCGATTATGAATTACTCGTGTTGTTTTGAGATAGATATCATGCATTTATGACAATAGTGTTTATAATTATTGTAATTATTGTAATTATTAAAATTGACAAATAATCGTTGAAATATGTAAACAGATTTATTAGGTCATCTACACTGAGCTGGTGGTCTTCAGATGGTCCCACCTCAGTGTGGATGATTATGTAAAACTGAGCCAGCATTGAGTCGTCGTCGACCGGACATCTCGTGCTTGTCGGGCCACACTGTCACCAACACCCGCAGATGCATTTTTGTATTTAGAGTGACTTGTAAGCCATTTTTGGCTGGACATTGTACTATGTATGTCACTGAAATAAATAAAGATATATATTAACCTATTCGAGCATTTTTTGTCAATGTTACCTAGTCTAACTATGCAATATATATTTGACAAGGCATAAATGAGAAGGTATGACATCACACGGTGTTATCTGAGCGATCCCTTCAATTTGATGTGCTATGGTAAGACGGCTATTTTTAAGTAATCAAAAATATCAAATTTCTAGACGTTAAAGGGTGTAAAAAATACAATTCAACCTAATTTTAAACATTACACCCTATTTTTTCGATTTCAAATCAGTGTATGTTACAATTAATAAATTATTATTGAAATAAACTCGAATTTCATCTTGTGAAAAATTCTCAAACACTTTTTTAGTCAGATTCAAGTACCAGAGGGTAGGTACCTATTCGGCTCTAAATTACTTCTTTCGGACAACTTTTTAGAGGGTTACCCGGTCTCAAATGAAAGGTAATATATTTATCTTTAAATTGAGACCAAGAAACATAATTGTCATGAGAGTTAGGCGAACTTTGTTATTTAGGCCCCTTATGAAATATAGCCCACCGTCTATAATACGCACAAGGAAGATAGTCCAGGGGTATTAGTCTAAAACTCATAAAGACCTGGAACAAATTCGTAACAAGCTGAAAATTTCGGCATTTATATTTGTGAGACAACGTAGAAAAACATATCAAAAGTCCTGTAAGATCCCCCTGGTAATAAAGGGAATAATAACGATAACTTTTAAACTATTCAACCTGGATTCATAAAAATTGTATCTAAACATATGTCTATTCCCCTGCTGATCCATTAAAAATATTTGTATTAATTTTTAGCCACCGTTTCATCCCCAAAAGTGTTAAATAGGGTAAAATAGAGGTAATAATCATAATTTATGATCTATTTGACCTAGATTCATAAACTGTGTATCTAGCATCGGATAATTTTTTTTAAAACACTTCCAAAATTTGGCGACCTCCCCTTAATTACCAACAACAATTTTTTAACCACCCTTTCCTCTCCATAAGAGGTAAATATGGATAAAATAGGGGGGTGATAGCCATAGTTTATGAACTATGGGGTCTAAAGTTACAAAAAATGTTTTCAAACATATGTTTTAGCTCCTGAGGAATCCACTAGAATTACTTATATCAATTTTTAACAACCCTTTCTTTCCCGAAAGTGGCAAATAATGGAAAATTATGAGAAAAACCATAAATTTGACGGAGATTCATAAAATTGGTATTTATATATTTGTCCTAGCATCAAACAAAAAAGTGTAGGCCTAATTGAAAGAAAAACCAACCATCACCATTTAATCTCAAAAAACGAAATTGTATATGATGTTGTATTCATTTTTTTTTGTATTCAACAACCTTTGCATTATCAAAAAGTATTTTCATGTATAATGTAGATTGTTAATCACATAATAAAACAGTTAATTCGAGTTTATTTCAAAAAGCTTAAACTATTAAATTTTAAACTATTACACTTTTAAAAACGGTTTCATCATTTTTTCTCGGATGCTAAAATATATAATCTAGATACCAATTTTATGAATCTAAGTAAGTCAAATATCGCTCACATCTCACCCTTATTTACCACTTTTCGGGATGAAAGGGTGATGTTACAGCATCATATCCTTTTGTTGCTGGTTGTCGCATAAGTTTAAAATGTTTTTACATTTTCTCCCATTGTAAAACATATCCAGGTAGGCCCTAACAATTTTATAAATCTAGGTAAAATAGCTCACAATTTGTGGATATTATGCTTTTCTTTGCTTTGGATGAAAAGGGTGGTTAAAAATTGATATAAAAAGTTGTTGCTGGCAATGAAAGGGAGGTCGCCGAATTTAAAAAAGTGTTTTTGTTTTTTCGCCGATGCTAGAGACAAATGTTATGAATCTAGGTCAAATAGCTCATAAGCTATGGATATTATCCCTATTTCTCCTATTTACCACTTTTGGGGATGAAAGGGTGGCGATAAATTAATACAAATAATTTTAATGTATTCCGCAGGTGCTAAAACATACATTTAGATACAAATTTTATGAATTAAGGTTGAATACTTTTAAATGTATTGTAAATACCCATTGTTTACCCCCATTTACCCCTTAATACCCCAATTTCGGGCACTAATACCAGGCGGATTTTAGAGGACTTTTGATATGTTTTTCTATGTTGTTTCAAGAACATATGCTGAAATTTTCAGCTTGTTACGAATTTGTTCCGGGTTATTATCTAATAGCCCTGGACTAAGACCAGCATTTACCCACATTCTAGTTAGGCTGCAGGTCAAATTAAGCCACTAATATTTACTATCAGTAACTTTTTTTATCATTATTATTCAGTTATTCTGCATCTGAACATTCTTAATATGACCATATGATGTAAACATGTCCATAGACTAGAACTGCAAAGGTTTTTTACTTTTTGTGCTGCGCATTCACCAGTTGGGCTAGATATAGAGACGAAATTACTGAGTTCTAATTATTGAAAACCATGTCAAAAATTAGAAATACGGTCATATTAAGAAGCCGAAATAAAATCACCGATTTTTTTATAATTTTAGCCTGGGCTAGTCCCTTTAAGACGACTCATACGATAGCGACAACGTAATCTTAGTGTGAGTCTCCTGAAGAAACACATATCAGGCTACTCTTATGATTGATTTTTATTTTCCAAGTGTGTGTGTGTGTGGGGGGGGGGGGGGGTGTTTAATGTAGGTGTGTGTATGTCATCTTCATCTATCCAGTTGTCTGCTACCGGCAGACTCCTTGATATCACGTATATGTGATATGAGTTCAGAACCCCCCTCTTCCCTGCACAACTCCTGTGCTCGCATCCCCTCCTTTTCGTACCTGCATCACACACACCTGTTGTCAAGGTCTCACCTGACTGGGCAGGGTGGTGTATGTAGGCCCTATGAGTGTATGTTGTGTGTATATTCGTGCGTGTGACATATATATGTATGTATATATTCTACCTAAAATATATATTTTGTTATCTCATTACGTCAACTATTGTATTAAAATTGTATATAATGGACACTTGATAATATATTATATCACAACTTTCATTGTCTTTCTTTTCCTTCTAAATATACACTTTTCACAATATATTTTTAAATAGGTCGAATAAACTGATCTGAGTTTTGACAATAAATAGGAGAGTACACTAGTAGTATAATGCATTCTAACAATGTATTTTAAAAGTTCGCATATTTGCTAAGCTATAAAATCTGGCCAATTTATGGCATTTTAATCCTAGTTTTAATAACAACTGAATGACGATGGTGATTGGCTAATCCCGTCATGCGACAGGCTATGCCACTTTTTTATTGATCGGGTGTTTAACTATTATACTTGCTCCGAAAATCACCAGCACTACCTCGAGTTACTCATGTGAATCGTGATACTGTCAAGCTTAGATGTAGTTGGTGGAGCTAAACATGGTTAATGTTTTTATAGCTTTAGAATAATAGTTGCTGAAACTGCTGAATTTCTGTCTGTGGCATAAAATGCAGAACCATCGCAAATGTTAAATAAGGCCAGTCTGCGACGGAAAGAGGTCTCAGTCTCTAATTTATATGGTTCAAAAGCAAAGATAATATATTTTTATTGATGGAAAACACAGCAGCTGACATTAAGATACCAACATGTGTGATTGCCGGCACAGGTGTAATAACTCAATTTTGAGGACTGTTTTCCTTCTTGCCACTATAGCTATATCAAGGTCTATTTTAAATAACGAGTTGTGTGTATACATTGCGCCACGGATTCAGAAACATTCACCTTAGTCTGGTCCAGCACTATGACTTTTAACTGACAGACTGATCAGGTCAATAACTTCTGATAAAAAACTTTACATGCTTTACGAAACCAACGTGCCAGCTGGGAGAGCTGTTAAAGACTAAATTACAAGTTAAGTCCTTAACACATAATACTGTCTCAGCCCAAAATATAAAGGAGCGATTGGCGGCCATATCGACTATAAGTGAAATGTTGAGCCAGTACACCTACATTTTAGAGAATGAACACAAACGACAAATCTCATAGTATTTGAGATCGGGGGTGTCACGGTAAATGACAAAATGGCGGGTTTTAAAAGCAAAATGGCCGCTTTGACCTTTTTATTGATCGATTTGCCCACATCTTCGAGCTTATCTTTATTATGGCAATATATTATTATTAACAAAATGCCAGGCTATGACATTATCTTGTCGGGATGTGGTATTATAACGTCCGTGCGGCCTATACTGTCATAATACAGTGGTTTAACTCCCAGCAAACAAACCATTTGTATAGCATTTGTACAACGTTGGCCCAACGTCTTCGACGTTGGCCCAACATTGTACAAATGCTACACAAATGTCCCGTGTTTCCTGGGCTGTACGATGTGGCATTAGTCCCACAAACTCACATACTCAACCTCCCATCGACCCAGTCACACTCTCCCATTTATTAATTAACTCACGTTCGAACCTCCTTATACTAAACAACAGTTGTGGAAAAATATTGAAAAATATGGTATTTTCAGACATTTATTTACAAAACATTATTATCTGACTGTACATGTCTACAGTTATTAGTTATTTCATATTATTGTAGGGAGTGAAGTTAAAATATCAGTAAAGAGTATAATATAATGATGAGAAAAAATGCCACTTTTGCCAGTTAATATCTCATATTTGCTGCGAGTCACCTGACAACAGACACAAAAAATTAGCACAAAATTGGATATCGAATTTTCAACTAGATGATTTTAATACACACAATTCATTTAACAAACGAGAGGCGGATACAATCTCATACAAACATGATTGCAATAAGTGTAGACAATCAGAATGTTTAACGTTCTACTGTGATTATAAAAAAAATATGGCAACATGCAACATTAACCCAGCAAACACAAAACATTTGTATACCATTTGTACAACGTCGACCCAACGTCTTCGACGTTGGACCAACATTGTACAAATGTTATACAAATGTTTTGTGTTTACTGGGACTTATCAGTTCTAATTGACTTGAATCAAATCGGACATACACACTGTGTGTTACCATTTCCTAATTCATACAAAAAAAAGTGGTTGACTTGTTATGATAAAACTTTTGCGACGAAAAACTTAGGCATGTCGTTATATACGAACATATACAAATCTTGTACCCTTGAAGTTGAAAGGGTGCATCTCCCTTTCAACTCTAAGGCGACAACACAAGCGTTTTAACCCTTTGACCGCTAAGCACGACTATGATAGTTTTAATCCATTTATTAGCTGATTAAATCACTTTAATTTAAAACATCAAAATGAGTCATTTTCGCGCACTTGGATAACGCGATCCACAACAAAAGTGGATGTAAAAATAAATTAGATACTTAGCGGAATTTTCACCCACTTGAAGTTGTGTCTCGCTACCGCGACCCACAACTTCAAGTGGGTGAAAATACAGGGTTAACACACATCCTTGTTATTGAATACAAAACTTTAAATGTCAAAAATGTCTGTGTTGTCATTATTACAAAGATGTAATATATACTTTCGCCACTCAGGCTATATCTAGCAACAAACATGTACATGTATAACATAAAGGAACAATCTGAAATGTTCAGCCTAGTGCGGCCCAGTTCATTCTATTTAACTTTCGAAACGTACAAAACATACCACACAAACATCAGAATAAATTATGGTCGCATGATACATGTCACATAATCCCTTCACCACATCATTCGAAGGCGATTTCTTCTTCCATTATATTCAATAATACCTTTATAAGTTTATAAGTTAATAACTTAGCGTTGAGTCTAATTCCGGCCTCACATTGAGACAATTCTGTCCGATGTAAAATTTGCAGCTGCGAAATAACGCACATGAATAACTGTGAATAATAAGAGTGCTATCAAATCATTGATTCTGTGTAAGTCCAATGTTGTCACAGCGTCGCAGACACTGGCCCAACATTGAAACATCGTACAATCAGTGTACGTAACTGTTGGGATAGATACGTCGTATCGCGAAATTACGCCTGACAGTTTTTCACCTGACAGAACCTAGCTAGTGTGAGGCCGGCATTTATTAAACCCTTGAAGTGTTGCAATTATAATATAAACCAAGGGACCATTATAAATATTTTATTCTTTCAGTGCGGGGATCGACGTTAGACATCAGAATCTGACGTCTGTAGATGTCAGATTCTGACGTCTAAAGTTGATCCCCGCACTGAAAGGGTATATTCAATTAGTAACCCTTCCGGTTCTGGCGACAGCACTGAAATTCATTTACATTCTAGATCAAATAAAACACCAGTACAGAATTATAATCACGATAACAATTTTTAAATTATTGTAGAAAAAGTACGGAAATAAAACGTCTCTTTGTGACATTCAAAAACACTTTAATCGAGTTACAAGAAAATGCTACACTGAATAACGATTAATATAAGAACAAATATGCGACATAATCGAAAGGGTGGAATTGAAACATGAGGATGTGAGCAGGGATCAGTGGGGGTAAACCCGAAGCTGGGTATATTTTTTTAATTTAATTTATACCCATTATGTATCCCCGTTGAGCAGACATGCTGTATGTCTCACTAAAGTATGTGTCACACCTGATCCACACGCCACGCGGTAATGCCGTAGATGGACGTCCTTGTTCCCTTCATAATTTCAATTGTAATATTTTTGTACAGCAGCACACCCATCAAACACGAAAGCAAATGTTGATCCAAAATCAATCAACACCGAGTCGACGACTCATGCTTATTGGTTAAGAAGACGAGTGTTTCTGAATTTTTCAGTTTATGAGCTGGGAATATGAACACTGTGAATATGAATCCAAAACCAATGTAGCTTGTAGAAGACTGACAGAGGATTATTTCATGCAACAATAAACAAATAGTCGACGATTCACCTGCAACACAAAATATAATATATAATTAATATATAAACAGTGATAACGTATTGATTAACATCACTTTTTCGGTGCAAGTGGGCAAATTAACCCCTACAGCAATAATGCCAACTATAATTTCCGTGCTTCGTTTTGAAGTTGTGTAAACAATTGATTGTTTTAAATCTGAGACAATGTGAACATTTTGTGAACTAAGTTTCTAAAGTCAAAGTAATTTTCCGTACTTTAGGTAGCGAGACAACTTAACCCTTTCAGTGCGGGGATCGTCTTTATACGTAAGAATCTGACGTCTGTAGACAAGACGATCCCCGCACTGCAAATATTAAAATATTGTTTAGTGGTCGTAGAACCATCATACATGTTGCAGGTATTCAAATGAACCGGAGACAGCTAACTAATACATTTCTGATGATATAAAATTACAGAGAACGCTGAAAAATCTCTGGTCTCCATGGTTTACACAAAAATAATTCAGCGTTGTAAGGCCTAAAGTGACTACAAATATAAATTTGATAGAGCTTTGGGCAGCTAAGGGTTAAATGAGCTAGCTTGTTACATCTCCGCATTCGTATAAATAATAACAATAAGGGATTATGACTAAACAATACAACAGAAAAAATGGAGAATTCTTAACATCAGAATTCGAAGACATCGTTTATGGCCTCGACTGACAGACAGTCTGTTTTTTTAATTTATGGAACTACTGTATGACTTCGACCTTCAACTGTGTCATTATGGCTACCTCAATAAGTGAGAATGTCGTTTTATTTTTCACAGATTCGCTGTATTCAGATGAAAATAAGCCAGGGATCATCTCCGGGGATCATTGTGTAATTTCATTTCATACCTATTTCTTCAACCCTTTATAAGTGCTAGTTGCAACTACAGTCGTGATTATTTCACATGATATCATTAGGGCCTAAAATGTGCGTCCTTGTATTTTGCGATATAGTTTTTGGTCACGGTATATAGCGAAACAACTTCAGAAGGGCGACAATTGCAAAAAAATCTAACATGGCGCTCCAATATATTTTTAATGACCCACACCACTTGATTTTTAAGTATTAACCCTTTCAATCCTGAATTTACCATTGTCATCTTCATCCACAACAAGCCGCGAATTGCTGTCGCAATTCTCGACTTGTGGTGGATGAAGATGATTTGATGTGATTTAAAAATTAAAGAAAATTGCCATGTATTGATAAATCAGTTTCATGGAAATTTTCGTTTTAAAACCCTTGGTTGTAAGAGAATTAAGTCTGTTTACAGGGATGTAAAATGATGCTTTAATGCATCGTGAAGGCTTAAAGGGTTAATCAATCATGTTAATGGGAGAAAGAAATTATTCCATGTTTTTAATGAACCCTTCACACAAGTTCTCTTATTTAAATTTTAACCCACGTGACGTTGTGTCTCGCTACCGCGACTCAGCCAAAATTTCTCAAATTTGTTTAATTATTTGCAAATCTGGATGTTTAAACACACATCTTGTTTCCAATAACAGTGATTTAATAGCTGAAAAACATACTAAAAACAACAATAGTCGCTTTTAGCGTTTAAAGGGTAATCTACTCAAATAGCGTATACGTCTTTAACGAGCGCACGCGCTCTGGGTAGCCGTATATTGTATTGTATTGTATTTGTTTATTATAGTGACATAGTACAAACATATAGTACAAACAGAAAATAAAGTATAATAAATTGGTACCCAGCCCTCAAGGGCTTATTAGTCACTTTGAATTGTACTGCATAACATAAATGATAGTAGCATAATAATAATTAAAAAATAATAATAATAACAATAAAAAATAAAATACATTGCTATAAATATAACTAGGCTAATTGAACATAACACTTTGACGTTTCCTCCATGCCTGCTCAACGAAATCTATTGTTAAATAAATAAACTCTTCTGACATAAGTACTTTAAACTGTTCATTAGGGGTTAAAGTTGGTTGGATAAATAGACGATATATGCAAGTATAATTCCGTTCTCATTGTTTTATATAGGGTGCATTGACATACAAAGTGGGATTTGTCTTCTATTTGGTTTAAATTACAGAGCTTCTACTTTCTAATCACGCCCCTGCATTGCGAGGGGTAAGCAAAAAGAAGGAGGCTTAAGTCCTTTCGCCGCATTGAAGTTCCCCGGAAGTCCGCAGTGACTTGGACTGGGGGAAAACGCGGGCGGAGAAACGGCATTGTTCACTTAGCTTCACAATGTTTTCGCTGGACTGGTCGCCTCAGACGTTTGTCTCCTGCTATTGCGGCGTGGGCTCAGCGACAGGGACGAGAATGGAAGATGCTCCGGCGTGGTTCGCCGGCGTCTTCCTAATGCCGGGCCGACGGCTGCGACGCCGGCCCAGCATTGGGAAGACGCCGGGGCTGCGGTCTCTTGTGTGGCGGCGAGGAATTTATCTCGTCTATTACGCCTGGGCGGAGAGTGAGTGGCAAATATCCGAGAAGACGGAGTCCACGGTGCAGCGAAACAAGAGATTCTCGGGCGGACGGCTCTCTTGGTGGTTAACGCTACCCGAATGTCTCACCGGAGCTCGCGGGCTCGTTAAACTGCTCTGGTAGGCCTGACCGCGTTCCAGAGAAACAAAGCCCCATTGCAAAGTAAATATTATTGTTCAGTGAATCGAGACGATTGAGATGCTTTAACCTTCCTACCACCCAGCTGTTTACTCTCATTTATATTCACTTCTGGTTGTGAATTGCTGTCGCAATTCCCAACCAGAGGTTCATAAAATACTCAAGTATAATATCTTAAATGAACGCTCAGACCCTCCTTACTGTAAGATGGATTATAACATTTTCATTTGATAACTTTTATTCCAAATTTGCCACGTGGCGAATACAGCTAGTAAACACAAAACATTTGCATAACCTCTGTACAATTTTTGACCAACGTCGAAGACGTTGGGCCAACTTTGCACAAATGTTATACAAATATTTTGTGTTTGCTGGGCATGCGATGAGCGGGATTACAAAGTGAATGTTGCGCCCACATCAACCGATACAGTGATATATTCACAGTGAGAGTGAGCAAAAAAAAGAACAAAAGTCAGAGCTAGGCCACTGTCTGAGCCGTTATGACGAGAATTTCCACGCGTGGGAGATCGCGAGTTGCAGACCCATTGCTGGTTTTGTGCTGGCCACACGTCGCAAACGTTGGTCCAGCATCAAACCAGCAATGGGTGAACGTCTGACGTTTGCCGTGGACGAGGCTCGATCCCTGGGTCTAATCGCGAAAGCGGACAAACCGTACAAGACAGCCAAAATCCGGCAACTGATTCTGGGCAAGTAGTCAGTCTGACACGGTGGCGGGGATAATGAATGGCCACGGCAGCACGACCCACCGTTGGCCTAATGCTGGGACAGCGTCGTCCCAGCATTAGACCAACACTGGTTCAACTTATTTTGATTGCTCAGAGTTACATGCTAAGACTGCTTGTCTGTGACGTAGATGCAAATGAGAGGGAAGACAAAACTGCACTGCTTTGCATAGCCGTAAGGCAGTAACCGATAACGTTGAAAGTAAGCAGCGATAGCCTTTTAGCCCTGCAGAGCAGCCAACGCGTCAATTCAGCAAACACGACACATTGGAGCAATGTTGGGTTAATGTTGGACCAGCGTCGCAGACGGTGGGCCAACATTAAACCAGCATTGTTGCAATGTTTCGTGTTTGCTGGGGTTCTCCCGAGATCTCAGACAGCGCATATATTCAAAGTGATTTCTGCCTGAAAAACAAAACCATAGATTCCACCCATCAATACTACAGCCTTGCACGTCAGTTATTGGGCGCATTGTAACGATTATTTAAATTGCCCAGATCGAAGATCAAACCATCGATACTCAGATTGAGTGTCACAAGTGTGGCCGAATTGTTAAAAACAGTCACTCCATCATCACTCCCTGTAACGTTTACCATGCTGAGCATGAATGTGGCCAATTGATGTTGATTGATGTGCTCAGTAAAACGTGATTTAACCTGATTTAATCCCCAGCCAGAGCAGAAGGCCAAATCACTCCGATCGTAATTTTAACTTCTTCGAGGTAAAAGTCCAGTCTAATCGTCTCGATTCGCTGAGTATAAACATGGATACCGCCTTGCAAAACAAAACAGCACAGCACTGGATGTTTACTTTCCAAGCACTCTTTTCAGTAATTTGTCAACAATACTGAAAATTCTGTGAAAAAATATTGTATTGTTAAAAGTATATGACATATTATCTATAATATGTAGCAAATTGTTAATTATAACGCCCGTCTCAATTTTTAAACGTTGTTGCCAAATGACTAGAAACTGTATGTCATTCGCCAGAGGGCAGCATTGGACGGCTGTGTGAGAAGAAGAAGTGAATACATAAGTATGCCAGACACAGGGTGGACGCGCGAACATGGGACGTTGTGTCGGCGTCACGTATATAAATCGCGGGCCAGCATCTGAAGCACAGCTCCAACGTAAAACAGATACAAACGAGTGTATCAAATACGAGGCATTCACCAGGTGGGGCTTCAAACACTCGCCCGTCATCCCAGCCGGACACGCGACGTTCCTGTGACGTCAGAACAACGTCGCAGACGTTGTTCTGACGTCACAGGAACGTCTTGTGTACGCGGTGGCGCCCGGCCCAACAAATGGGGCTTGATGATGCCCAATTTCCTGGCAATCAATGCAGGACGGAAGCTGGGCCTGGCGGTACGGAGGCGCAGCTACCGCAGTCTCACACGACCCACACAATCAAATTTCCGAGCAACTTCTGCTATATTAGGCCACTCATTTCCTCCGCATCCCGCAAAAAACACGCCGAGCCCCCGACAAATTATTACACCTGTGTTCATATTGCTCTGAACACGGCACCACGTGGAGACTTTAGCAGTGGTTAGGATGGTTAACGAGTAAAAGTGCGTGCGAGATCAAGGTAATCTACATATCGGTATTATACCACCCACATCCAAGTGAAACTGTCCTAAAATCTGTTATACTAACATAAGTGACATGAAGTTGTGAATGGCGGTAGCGATACACAATGTTGTTAGATAACAGACAATTAGAATTGAATAGTTACAGGGGTTAAGTCAAGCAGCATCCAAAGTCACTTTTTGCACAGTAAAGCAGTAGCCCAACGAAGCGGAGATTGACCTTATGTCTCTATGTTCACATATCATGACGAAAATACAATTTTGTCTTTTGGATGACTTTTGGTCTGCTTGTGTCGCTTTAGTCGTATTCCTCATTGATAGCTCTGACATTAATATCAAGGGGTAGGGGTTTTTTGGTCATTGTGTTTAATTTATTGCTTTTTACACCTCCCTGTACTGCACCCAGCAAACATGCTGTCGCTGATTACCCAGCAATAAACCTACATTGGGCCATTGCGCCGTGACCGCTATATTATACACTTGTACTTGGTAGGCCTACTTGGTAATTGTACCCGAGTACATTTGCAAATGTACTAGGTTACTACCCAAGTACATCTAGCAAAATCCTGTTCTTGTACTTGACTACTTTAGATGTACTTGGCACAACCATGCCTTATGGCCCAGTAATTAATCCTTGTCCTTTTCATTCATTTGAGACTTCAAAGGGACGAAAAATATACCAATTTATGAAGTATCCACCAAACCGAATTATTTGAGTGACCGGGCATTTACAAATTCCAGTGGCGTTTTTTTTGCTGGTTTCAACTTGCTTCAAATCTTATTTTTAAACAGACCTGGCATGAATAGGGTTATTCACATGCGTCAGAAAAAACTGACTGTGAATCTGTATAATAACTCTATAGTTGCCATTCTAACCCTTTCACCGCTAATCACGACTACAATCGTTTCATCCGTTTTATTAGCCGTTAAGATCACTGATATAGGGAATGAAAGGGGCGTTCAAACATCAAGATTTGCAAATGTTTGGCCTGAAATTAAACAAACAGTAATTTTCACCCAATTGAAGTTGTGGGTCGCGGTAGCGAGCCACAACTTCAAGTGAATGCAAATTTAAATTATCTAACTGAGCGTAAAAGGGTTGAACTAGACATCATCTGCTGCAGTGCTCATGAATCTGAACCTTTAAATGAATTCAGTTGTCTGGCTTTTGCACGGCAAGATGGATTCCCTTACAACTCAGTCTTATTTGTTACCATGGAAAAAGTGTTTAGAGGATCCATTATTTTAATGGCAGAATTCATTCTCTGCTGATTTAGTATTCATGCATTCATAAATATTTCTATATAGTGTGATCACCTTAAAAATATCGGGGATCACCAGAAAAGTCTTGACGGGAGAAAAAATTTACAAGTAGCAAAGAGAAAAACTGAAATTTGAAAAATAATGTCCAGCCCACAATTACCATACAGTGTATCCGCTGTTAATAATAATATTTATGTATATTAGTATCCCCTTAAAACTAACACACTTCAAATAGATTAGAATGAGTAAATTTTGTGCTACGCTTATCTTTGGAAAATAATATTATCACATTTACCCCCACCCTCTCTTTTTCAGAGAAGATCATGGGGATTACCATTGCACTACACAGTCTGACACCAGTCCTGTCCTGCTTTTTTTCTGGGTACGATATACCAGTCAATAATTTACATTCGTAAATCTACATGTTTAAACCCCCATTCAGCTCCCAAGAACAGTGCCTTAGCCTGCTAAAAATCAGGGGTCAAAAAAGACATTGACTGCTTTCTGCTTTGTTATTTAATCATTTATCTGAGAGTAATGCATGTGATTATGCGTCATCTGACATATCTGGAGTAAAATTATTCCATAGAAAATGCCACTACCCCTACAGCAATAATGTGTACAGTGTCAGAATTATAACACAATACATTACCCTTTAACAGTTTAAGTGCTAAGCACGACTGAAGCGCTTCTAATCTGTTTTAATAGCAGGTAAAATACCAAAAAAGTTATTGGGAACGAAATGACTCCTCAAACATCAAGATTTTCAAATTTCATTTGTGGTCTCAATTAAACAGATATGAGTAATTTTCAGTCACTTGAAGCTGTGGGTCGTGCGTCCCAGCTTCAAGTGAGTAAACAATTGAATTCTATATTGAAAAGAGCTAAAATATAAAGAAATTTCCTGGTAGGTAATGTTTGTTGTCAGGTTAATATGCCTTCTGATTCGAGTCGATTTATAGGTATGTTTTTATTCTCCAGGGCAATACCTGGTGTTTAACCTTCTGACGTTTTCAGAGGACACAGGGCAGCGCCGACCAAAAATTAACCTTAAAGACAGGTCTGCACTGTACCAGGGTTGTGGGAGGATGCCAAGGTGAAGCATACTTATGGAGAAAGTTTTAGAAGTTGTGGATCGCGGTAGCAAGACATAATTTCAATGACTACAAATCTGATGAGACATAACATCACATGATGTTCAGTCTTAGATGTTAAGTCTCGTAAAATCACGATTCACCTGAAGCAAGATTAGAAAAAGATAGCAAAATAAACTATAGTTTTGGCATTGGCATTTCTTATGGGGTGGATAATTTGGGTAAACATCTGGTAGGTATATTTTTATACAATCTTGGCTCAAAAAATTTGCACTATGAGTAGATATCTACGTTACACATGGTGATTGGCAAAAACATTGGCTCAAAATGATCTCTTTTCGACACATCACATCATGACACGAAAAGTACTTGTTACTATATTAACCATGAAAATTTTTAACTAGAAAAAAAATATGGCTAGTCATTTGTCACTTCTGGATTGTTTCATATATTCATATTTAATCGTGTTAATGGAGCATCTATAGCAAAATATGTTACCAATTTCAATGGCATTCCATTTAGCTTGAAACTCACTGAAAACCATGTATATATGTGTGTCTAGACATACAAGAATTCAGAATATTTCTGATAACTGGAACAATAATGAGATGACTTACAAAGCAAGCGATGATATGATTTTATGCCCTCAAAGCTTGAAGAGCAGCTTCGAGTCCTTTCTGTGCTTCTTTCACCCTCATCTCCTGCCTGCGGATGTCCTGATCTGTCACCACCACAGCCTGTACATAACAGCTCACACTAATATAGACAGCATACATTTAACCCTTGAAGCGCTGATGTTTTTTATAAAAACCTTGGAGATCAAAGGGTTTATTTGAATTTGATATCATTATAAATGCCTTCGTTAGCTCTTTCTGATTAATTTGAATACCTATGTTATGGGTCTATGGTCATTAGAAATATTTTAGTTCTTACAGTGCGGGGATCGACTTTAGACGGCAGAATCTGACGTCTGACGTGCAAAGCCCAAAAAATTGTTTACTTTTGTTTACCCGTAAGCAGATACTGTACTGCCCTTTTTGCTGTGCAGAGCAGAACTCGCCTTGATGTACTGTTTGAAATCTTCACAAAAAAAAATAAGTTTAAACTAGGTATACAGCCACTGTGATTAATTTGTCGTTTTACATCGGAAAAAACAACAAAATCCAATAAAAAAACTTTGGACATATTTGTGGAAAGATAAAAACGGTGTCAAAAAACTTTTCTGAAAAAAATTAATGATGAAAAAAGATGAACAAAAATACAGCTGGTTATTTTTTTCAGGTATTGGCAAGTACCAAATGCGGTGGATTATAGTAGTTATGTAAATGCAGATTCCACATGAAAAAAAAACTTACCATGTAGGGTTTAAAAATTTCTTCAACAACGTTTACAGGTAAAAAATTTATACCCCTTCGAAAAATAATTATGCTTCATTTTATTTTACTGAAAATATGCCAATCAACATGTCAATAATCACCTGAATGAGAGGTTGCTCTGAATTGACATAAATACCAGGATTTTTGCCAAGAGCAGAGCGTGATTCACTCTGCCCAGTGATGGGTTGATTGCTCAAATGAAGTGCTGCAGCGATACTTTGGAGTAAGTTTTCTGTCGTCATACTGGGACCAGCACCTGTAAATATTTATGTTTTAGTTAATTGGGCAATATCACAAAAGTTGTTTCCATATGCAAACTGGGATACTTTCAGCACAATGACCCAAAGCAGACAGTGGGCCTTTCGATATAAATAGTCTCTAGCTAAGGGCCACTTTCAATGACATAATATAATATATAACAAGAGCACACTCGATAATAGCCCGCCGCCGAATTATGACAAAGAAAGTAAAGACGAATGTCATCACGTAAATAACAACCCAAGATATAAATGGTATGTTAAACCAGCCGCTTTTCAAGTTATCGCGCCCACAAGGTCAAATTATGGACGTAAAATAAATGTGAAAAATCGCAATAAGTCGACCATTTTAATTTTTTTACCGGCCATTATTGAGCTTGTCCAAGAACTGCTTATTAGTAACATGCATAACAAACTTGAAGAGGATACTTGTGAAAATGTTGAAGTTATCGCGCCTACAAGGTCAAATTATTGACGTAAAATGAGAAAAATCGCAATAAATCGGCCATTTTGAATTTTTTTTCAGCCATTATTAAACTTGTCCAAGAACTACTTATTAGTAACATGCATAACAAATTTGAAGAGGATATGTGAGAAACTTTTCAAGTAATCGCGCCCACAAGGTCAAATTATTGACGTAAAATGAGAAAAATCACAATAAATCAGCAATTTTTTTTTTTTTTTCAGCCATTATTGAACTTGTCCAAGAACTACTTATAAGTAACATACATAACAAATTTGATGAGAATATGTGAAAAACTTTTCAAGTTATAGTGCCCACAGGGTCAAATTATTGACGTAAAATGAGAAAAATCGGAATAAATCGGCCATTTTTTTTTTTTCTCGGCCATTATTGAACTTCTCCAAGAACTACTTATTAGTAATATGCATAACCAATTTGAAGAGGATATGTGAAAAACTTTTCAAGTTTTCGCGCCCACAAGGTCAAATTATTGAAGTAAAATGTGAAAAATCGCAATAAATCGGCCATTTTTTTTTTTTCGGCCATTATTGAACTTGTCCAAGAACTACTTATTAGTAACATGCATAACCAATTTGAAGAGGATATGTGAAAAACTTTTCAACTTATCGCGCCCACAAGGTCAAATTATTGACGTAAAATATGAAAAATTGCAATAAATCGGCCATTTTTTTTTTTTTTTTGGCCATTATTGAACTTGTCCGAGAACTGGTCATTACTAACATGCATAACAAATTTGAAAAGGATACGTGAAAAACTTTTCAAGTTATCGCGCCCACAAGGTCAAATTATTGACGTAAAAGGTGAAAAATTGCAATAAGTCGGCCATTTTGAATTTTTTTTCAGCCATTATTGAACTTGTCCGAGAAGTGGTCATTAGTAACATGCAAAACAAATTTGGGAAGGAAACATGAAAAACTTTTCAAGTTATCGCGCCCACAAGTAAATGTTAACGCCGACGCCGCCGCCGACGCCGACGAACTTCAATTGCAATAGCCCACCTTTTTTAAGTAAAATTAAAAGGCGGGCTAAAAATGTTCTCACGCAGGTTCAAACAGATAAATAATAAAAAAAAATCAAAAATAACACGGTTCTCCCCCCTGGATCACAATTTTCTCCACGATTTTTAAATGGTGATTTCTTAAAATTCATAGACCTTTTATTGAGAAAAAATACCCAAAATACAAATATTTCCATGACTTAATTAAATGACTATTCCAGGCCTTTTTAAGAAAAGTAAAATTCCATGACCTTTCCAGGTTTTCCATAACCGTACAAACTCTGCAATAAGCTAGAAATTATGTTAGCAATTTCAGCTTTAACCCTGAAGGTCTAAGTTATATTGATCATTAAAAAATTTCATCCCTTTAAGTTGTGGGTCGCGCTGTGGAAAATTACCCACATGTGTTTAGTTCCAGGCCAAACATTTGGAAATCTTAATGCTTAAACACAAATTTCATTCTCAATAACAGTGATTTGGTCGGCTAATAAAACAGACTAAAAATTACTACATGTATACATGTAGTCATGATCAGGGCTTTAATGCATGAAAAATTGAAAATGACAATTCAGCACAACAAGGAGTAAGATTTTAACCAAAACAGATTGACCATCAGAACTGCTTCCAAAACACACGGACTCCCCACCATCACAAATTCCCAGAATAACAAGATACCAACAAAACTAAGCACAACCTGACATGTTATTTTAAGTTTTACACAACCTTGACATGTTTAGTGAACTTTTAAAAAAAACTGAATGTCCCAAAGTACCAGCGGGTGGTTGTTGCCTCTTTTGTAATTAAAAGATAATTGATAAACTTATCGAATTATGTAAACCTTTATTATTGTTTTAATTGACCAATGGGGTGGAGGGGAATTTATGGGTGGTCAAATCCAATATAAAGTGTTTGGAAAATTAGGAATTTTTGTGAATACCTCTTAAATGTAAGGGGTATTCGTAACAAGTTAAGAGTCCAGAGAGCTCAGTTTGAAGCATTTTTGACTCTAAAATGTGCTAGAGAGTGTAAAAATATTCTGACCTATACACTATACACAAAAACATAAATAAGTTGATTGGTTGATTGAGTGTGAATGGTGGTTTACCTTGTATTGTATGTGGTAGCTCCAAAGCTTTGAATCGTTCTCCTTTGATATCACATGCATACAGGCTTTGTAACCTCTTCTCCCAAAAAAGCTGAGAAAACAATTAAAAAGTAAAAAAATTCAAAACAAGTACCAGATGAAGTATAACTGTAAACTCACAATCTTTTCTGATGGCACAATAAATTTGAATTCATTTTTTAATAATCCACTACATATTTATTCAAGTTGTTTCAACCACTTAAAGGTCATCAAAAATTAATACATCCAACAAACATGACATAGTAAAATTTTGTTTTTCCAATGCAAAAGGGCAATGTATTGTCATGCCCAGCAAACAAATGTCGTCCTAATGTTGGATTAATGGTCAAAAGTCAGCGATTTTTTACCAACACCATTCAAACATTAGGTCAACATCTTATTTGCCGGGTAAATAATTATGTAATACATCATACATGCCATTGTGAGAAGATAACCCTTCAAGAGTTAAGTTAAAGAATTTAAATTTTCAACCACTTGAAATAATGTGGGTGGTGGTAGCGAGACAGAATTGAAGTGGATGTAAATTACTTATATTTATTTAATTTAAGACCAAATATTTGCACATTTTGCTGTTTAAACACTCATTTGATTTCCTATTATAGGGATTTGATTGGCTAGTAAAATTACTTACAAACAATTATAGTCATGGTTAGAGTTAAACCAATGTTGAAGAAATGTTGACTTAACGTTTACTACATTGGCCAACATTACTGAAACATAGGGTGGCCATTTTGCGAGCATCTTGTGTTTGTTATACCTGGCGTGGTTGATCCTGCGGTCCATGCTTGAGATCAGTTCGTGTTTTGCTGTATGGAAAATTACGGATGACAGTAACAGGCTGCTTGAAGATAGAGGCTGTCTGACGAATAGGTAAGACTAGGTTGGCATCATGACGCATTCCTGGCAAATGTCAAAACACACATCATTATCAATAAACAGCATAGGACACAGACTCCTATTTTCATATACTCAAGCAGGGCATAAATCATAAATGGTGAGCGGTGGCGCTCAAATGGACATTTACAGCCTGTCATATGATGCCTGCTGGGTCAAATTGATATATACATGTATGTCAGTGTTTTAAAGTTGTATTAGCCTTTAGTGTTTAGTCGGGTAATGTCTAAATTTGACATTGTACAAATGTTATACAAGTGTGTTTGTGTTTGCTGGGAAGCTACCATAGCTTTAATTAGGCTACTGTATGTACTATAACTAAGTTCAAGAATTATTGAGTAACTGACTTTCTATGTACGCAAGTCAACATTAAAAATGACCAATGTTATCTATCAATTACAATGCAATGTCAGGAGATATTATGTCTCGTAAATTGTCTATTACAGTTTGGAATTACAGTGCTCGATTTTGGAAGATTTGAGGTGAGAGCCAGCAGGGCACCCACCTAGAAAATCTACAGAGCCCATTATTTTATTTGAGTGCCCGAAATAAGGGGAATTATTTACAGACATTCTGCGGACTAAAATCTAGCGAGTCACGACGGCAAAATCATGCAGCTAATAGAGAGCCCTGCAGTAAATTTGGGAGCCCCGGGCGCTCCTCAAAATCGAGCACTGAATTAGACTTTCAGCTTAACATCTTGAGAAAAATATTGTATGATAGATATAGAGCTCCACTTGTAAACAGATGGGGAAATATGCTGCATAATGTAAATAATTCATCAAGGCGTGTACAGTGTAAGCATGCCATATAAGAGAAAGATGCCATATGTGTGCAGCTGTGTTGTGTAGCAGCATATTGTCTGTTGAGAATTTGTCTAATTTTAATGGCTGTGTGCTGGATGTCAATTCACACTTTGTAGTTGTAAAGATACGCAATAAAAATTGATACTTGTGTATACTTTCATATAGATATGAAACATTTACACTACTCATGGCATCTCCCCCCTAACTTCTAAAATTCATTTTTTTCTTAATAGACTAAACTAATCTAATAGTCTGAAGAGTAAAAACTAAAAGATTGTGTTCAGATATTGAAGATCTTCAGTACAGAAAATGAGAGAAAAGTCTAAACATGCTAAAAGATTGTGTTCAGATATTGTAAAAAAGTTTTAAAAAATATTACTTGTACAATATTTTTGACCAGTCAATGCCAACCTGGTAATATATGTATGATGTGATCAGAAACATTTTGGAAAGGATTACATTACCTGATTAATAAAGTATACTAAAATGTTTAAAATGCATAGCCTGATCAATATATTATTGACACTCACAAAGTTGTGTGTGCAGTCAGACCAACACTAGTATATTTACATTATGTGTGGGAATACTGACAATACTCTAGATAGCCAAACATGGATAAGACATTAGGCCTCCCCCGCCCCCCCGCCCTATAATCTTGTCTGCACATTTGTCATTTACAGGGTTCGTACACCTGGGGCAGAACAAAATTCAAGGCCTTTTCAAGGCCTTTCAAGGCCCAAAAGTAGGTTTTTTTTAGGCCCCTCGCAAACCAAATAAAACATTAGTACAAACATTACAAAAACAAATTTTGTTTAATAGCAAGCATGTACACATGCAACAAGCCCACTTGTTGACTCCAGATAATAAATGCACGATCAATATGGATCTTGGCTGTCATTAAAAACCTTCTACAGAATGGCTTCTTGGCTGTTTTCAAAAAAATTGCGAAATGGCTTTCATAATGGTTCATTTTCAAAGCTTTTCAAGGCCTTGAAAAAATAATTTAAAAATCAAGGCTTTTCAAGGCTTTTAAGGCCCCGTACGAACTCTGTAATCATGTCATGTGCACTCTTCAATATATAGCAACACATACAGTACTGGTAGTAAGAATTGAATATAAATGAATCAAAATATCACATGCTGTTGCTGACATAACAATGATGTGTGTATTTTTTGACAGTCAAATATAAAATCTTGAATAATCTGATAAAAACTAATTACTGCAGAAAAAGCATGTAAGCAATAAGTATATAATAACTGAACATTATAGCTAATTTAAAATAGTTTATACAAATTATGATACGATCATGACAATTTTTTTGCAATACATGTACCAATATAAATTATAACCCTGTGCATGTCTGTTTGTAATGTTTTTGAATGAATACAAATCTACACAAATTAAAACCTTTTCTCCTGGTGCAAACTTCACACAATCCGCAAACAAGAGAATATTTACTAGTCATTTAATTATATCTACTAGATTTTCAAAACTTCAACTTCAAGGTAGTCGTAAAAAATTTCTTCTTTTTTTCATTTTAAATTGTGAATTTAATTACAAAATCTAAAATTGTGTGAATAATACTGACCAGAACCTCACAATTTAAATGGAAATATTATAGAATTCCATAGGTGACAGAATGGAGTAAGAAGGGCCAACATTGTCACAGTGATTAAAGGCATGTTCATTTCAACTCATTGTCTGTGAAAAGGTGTGATTGTAATTTTTTTGTATTGCGTTCTAATAAACGAATCAAAATCTGAATAACATGTCACTATTTTTGAATATGTAATACAATATAATTATCATGATTATATAATGCATATATCTGCATTAGTATGACATTTTCATTTATCTTTCAAAATCAAGATTTAGAGAAAACAAAGATGATATAAGAGTCCGAGTGTAATGCTTGTCACTGTTTATTAAGAGTAGAAGCCATATTTTTTCCAAACGAGTTAAATAAATTGTGGAAAAAAATCACACAATGAGTAAAAAGTGCAAAAATCACAAAACTGTTCAATGTATAAAGTGCACATAACAAATTTAATGAGGATTATCTATTTTCTGATATTCAATATCTGTATTGGTTTTAAATTGGGTACATCTTTTCTTCCACCACAGTAGTAATACAGTCTAGACATAGGGATTTGAACAGGGTTAGACATTGTCTGGAGCATTGAAAACAACAAGCTGGGCATTGACAAAAAATGTCAGTAAATTAAATTTCAACAACCGTTGAGAGATAAAAAGGCATCTGCTAAAAGCCTTGACTCATGTTGACTAAAAAGATGATTTTTTTTCAAAAGAATTGAATTTTTTGCCCAGACTGATTAGTAAACTGTTCTATTATATATCAGACAGAATTTTCTCACCCATATCCTTAGTCTTAGCTTTCACCAAATCTTGATGAATGACTTTAGCATTCTTAGTTGTTTTACCTAATGTATATATGAAAATGAAGCACTAAGCATATAATAAATATAATACATCAATACTGCACTGCAAAGCCAACAAGCAGTATCTGCTTACTTGTAAAATAAGCAGATATTGCATTTTGGCTTTGAACGGCAGAATAAATTAAACTAGGCATTTATAATAATATAAAAGCGGTATTAATGATAAATATGCATAAGTTTTAGTAAAGCTACAGCAGCAGATAATAAGCTATTAAGTTCAAATTTTAAAAATAACTGTACATGATTGGCTAGACTGTTACTTTTGCAGAACCATTATAATTGACATAATACATATACATGTATCAGTTTTACTTAAAACCAAAAGAACAAAGGGTATCAACATGTTAGTTTGTTAGAAGGTACAGTAAGCACCACAATTGCCCTGTAGAGGCAAACAGCAGTAACTGCAGTACATATACTGCTGCTTGCCTTTGTAATGCAGAATAGGCATACATGTAAATAGATACAAAGCAAAATGACAAACTGCTTAGAATTATTAGTGATTTGTTCATCTTGTTTATAAATCAACAATGATACTTAAATACACACTATCTAGAGTTAAAAAAGAATTAAAACAGAGAGTTCATTGCTCTTCAGAGAAATGAGGATGTAATAAATCCTCCACACCGACTAGAGAATATTAGTAAGAAAGTCTTTCAGAAGAAGTTTGTAAATAATTCCCAATCTGATAGATCCCACATACAACTTTAAAGCTAAATTTTCAGCATTTTAAAAATGTCATTTGTAATATAATACAATGTATGTACCCCGAAGGAACATCTAGACCATCCCACATCATGTACACGTAAGCATTCAACAAACACTACTTCCAAGTACATGTATGACTATGAGGAACAATTTTATTGATCATTTTGAAGAATACTACTTGCTGTGGTTTTATTTATAAAACATCCTTCTCGCCTACAATGTCATTGAATAGTTTTAACTGGACATCATAAACAACCTTCTTTACAAAGATTATTTTAAAAACACCAGCAACAAATTGAAAATATTGCATCAAACTGTTTTCCCCAAAGTAAATTTTAATGCAGCTTTAAATTAGTAAACAGCAGATCAGCACAAAAAAAGATTAATATAATATATTATTATATATTCTCTCCTGTAAACCATAAAAATGATAAAATGACAACAGTAGGCTACTGAAGCAGCACTAGAAACTCAACAGCCAACAGTTGCATTGAAAATGATCTTTGTTTGGACAAATTCCTGAATTGAAACACTCAACTACAGTTCACCCATTAACCCTTAAAACACTACATTTAAAAAGTATACAATTTTCAACCACTTGAAGTTGTGTCTCTATACCGCAACCACAACTTCCGATGGGTGAAAATTACTTAAATTTGTAGAATTGTAGATCATATGTGACACTTCAACTACTATATCCCCGCACATAAACATTCATGCTCATAGAAGTGTAAAGCGCATGTTTTAGGGATGTTTTAAAATTGTTTTATGTTCGAATATAAGTGCATGCACTTGTTTTCGAAAACCAAGTGCACCCCTCTAAATAGAAAATCTGACACCTTAAACGACGAGAAGAAATTAGTCTTTTAAGTCATTTTATAAGAATCACCCATGCCATCACCGCCCCCATTTAGTGCTACGACGCCAGAATTATTGTAATAAATTTTGCACTCATCTTAACAGATTCTTGTGGATGACTAATCGGCGAAGAAAAAATAATGAGGGCGTCAGCAGTTCACAAAGGGTAGGAGAGTAGGGAGGTGTCATGTCAGTGGGGAGAGACTCTGTGGCTGGACAAGTCTTTAATCTCATTCAATGAGAAAGTTATGTTTTTTTAACAATGGCCGCCTAAAGCCCACTGTTAACGATAGCTGTTAGGACAATAAAGATTTTTTTTTGCGCCTTGCAACTAAACTAATATTGATATAATAACTGCAAATATTTTGTTGTTTTCTTGATATACATTTATATAATGCTTACCTTGATGCTAAGATGGTGTAATAATAAGGTTATACGTAGTATAAATGTCATTTCCAAACAAATGAGATTCCAAATTTGCATCTCTTATGTCAAAATATGTAGCATTTATTTATTATCAAGGTCATTATATGTTGGAATATAAGTGCATTTCTTTTCCTTAAAAATATTTTTTATGTTCGAATATAAGTGCATGCACCTGTTTTCGAAAACTAAGTATAAGTGCATCTTCAAAAATAAGTGCATGCACGTTTATGTGCAGGGATACAGTAGAAAACCCCTGCCATGTGGCAAATGGCTTTTTGCAGCAGAAGGATTTAAATTATGACATTATAAAAACAACATGTTTTGTTTGCATTTAAAATAATCTGCTTAATTTAAGTGATTCTATTAACCTGTTAACACTGCGTCTGAAGAATGACATCCTCAACAAGGTCATAGGAAATTATCCTAACAGACCGTAGCCTATTGCAATCTAATCATTAGCTATAATGTATAATTTTATTACCTCTTCACTTCCAGGCCAAAGTGCATGCCAGGATCCACGGATCCTGGTGTAACTATAGTAAATCCGACGGGAATTTCTGTCATGTACCGTTACATACATTGCCGAATGACAACAGGAATTTTCGTCATGTATGGTAGTGAAGGGGTTCATATTTGTCATCCGTTGTGACAGTGAATGGTGCAGGTTGTCAGTCAATATTTTACTAGTATTTAGATAAAACGCAGACTTTTAGGCCTACTTGCTTAAAAAGATTCATATAGAATCATACCAAAAAAAATCACCATCAATTTTTTGTTTGAAGAAATTTAGGTCTCTACCACTCATTTATGTCAAAAACTAAATATTGAAAAAATATCACCAACATAGGGCTTT
Organism: Flabesymbios commensalis; assembly: GCA_964017125.1. Taxonomy (NCBI): domain Eukaryota; kingdom Metazoa; phylum Annelida; class Polychaeta; order Terebellida; family Flabelligeridae; genus Flabesymbios; species Flabesymbios commensalis. Next base: position 27,018,716 of record OZ024908.1, on the reverse strand, counting down.
TAATAGAAGGGTGACATACATGTTTGCTAACCGAGAAAATTGATAGGTGATTTCTCTTTCAAATTTAATTCATTGAAGAGAAATGAAAAGGCTGAAAACCGCTATAGATGTGATTAGCAGTTCAACATCATGTTTAACCTTTTAACCGTCGGTACCGATTATATTCGTTTTTCTACATTTCTTATTAGCACATTCCATATCAGCTTTCAAACAGATTGAAGATAAAATGTGACATTAATCAGCAAAATTTGAAAATAGTCCACATTCATTTTGTCAAATCTGAATAATTTTCACTCACTTGAAGTTGTGGATCGCGTCAGCGACACACAATTTCAGTTGAGTGGAAATTCCGATTGAATAATTTGGCGGTTAAAGGGTAAAGGGTTAAAATTGACATGCTATCCTTGACTATAATAGTTTTATTACTTTACATCAGTATGTGAATTTTGAAGGTGTCTTTAAATAGAGATATAAAAAATAGTTTGACTCCTATCAGATACATCATTGATATGAATAAAACCCCTTTACAGCTGTGTTTTGCGTCACTAATGCAACCTCCACACATTGGTGCAAATTGTAATTAGATAACTTGAGATTTAAAGTACAGTAAATGACAATTCTTATCTGACCAGACCCGTATATATGTTTTTCTGGCAAGTTTTAAAGCAAATGGAAATGTCCGATTTCACCCTGTCAAAACCACGGATAAACCTTTGTCACAGCAAAAAGTACACCAATACATGCCACAAACAAAACGAAAATAGTTTGTGGCAGATACTTCTAGTTTATGTTATAATTCAGCAGAGCCAGCATTAACCTTTAAAATGCTGAATATGTTATATATAAACCATGGAGACCAAAGGGTTTTTTCAACTTGAAATCATCATAAATGTCTTAGTTAGATCTTTCTGATTCATTTGAATACCTGTGTTATGGGTCCACAGCCTTTAAAAATATGTTTTACTCTTATAGTGCGGAGATCAACTTTAGACGTCAGATTCTGACAACTAAAGTTGATCACTGCTCTGTAAGTGCTAAAGTGCTTGTCTCATCTATAGCAGTCTTTGTACTCAGACAAGGAAATGTGACGGAAAAATAAATATTAAATTTGATACAGTCTGCCTGGCATATGTTTTAATTCTAATTGTATAATGCAAGTATTTTTTGCAACTCGAATTTGTCGGTTGTGGTAGCGAGACACAACTTCCAAGTGGGGAAAAATTGTAATTCTTTAATTTGGCGCTTTCAAACATGTTGAAGGGTTTAGTAATTTGTGATCAATGACACACACAGGTCTACTAATTACCCAGCACCATCATTACTTTCATTGTCTCTTTGAAATAACGCAGCACACATTATACATTTAGGGGCATATAGCTTCAGCTGTTTATCCCATAGAGCTCTAGCTTCTAAACTATAAATATATTTATAGCTCTGAACTTTAGGGGATAATTAGCTGATATTGCATATACATGTTTTTTACCCACATGAAGTTGGGACTCACTACCTCACAACTTCAAGTGACTAACAAACACTTTGAATTTTTAAAATTAACTTAGATACACTAGTGCTGAAAAACACACTATAATATAATTCTGCTCTGCAAAGGCAGTATCTGCTTAACTGTTTTAAGTGAGCAGATAAGACAGTATCTGCTTACTTGTATAGTAAGCAGATACTCCCTTTTGCAGGTCAGAATTGTGGTCAATATCAGTTGAGTAAAGATTAGACACTGATTCGTAAATTGTACTTTACATCAGAGAGGTGAGCATCTTACCACATGATTTGCACACCCCATTTGAAAATACCTACATCACATGCATAAGATATCATTAATTTTGTTAACAGTTGCCACTGTCTATAAATTTGAAGATTTACCAAATGTGCTGACCACATGCAAGTCACAAAACCCTGGTCACAATATCATATTCAAGTGATTTCTTGAAAAATGAAATAAACAATTACTGATACTTAGAATAAATAAGACATAGAATACAGAACTAGAAATGCTGTAAACTAACCAAATTGAATGTTGCCTGTAGGGCCAATGATTTTCCGCGATCGCGGAAAACGGACGGAATTCGCGGAATAGGTACCGCGGAATATACCCTGTGAAACGGAATTGCATATTTTAATGTTCAAGCGGGAACGTCATTTTTTGTGTCAAAATTCACTTATTTTACTCTGTGACTTTAACCCTTATCCTGTTGATCGCATCCTTTGTCGCGACTTTGACACTGCTGATTGCAGCATATGCCGTATCTACATGAGATCGCGACATTCTCCCGTTTCGGAAATCCATTGCAATGACGTCATTCAGATAGACTATTTTTAGCCATTTTAATTTTAGACAATTATTCCCACTATTTCGGGATCGGTTCCGGTACACGACGCATGCGCAAACATTATGTGAATGGGCCGGAGCCTGCCGAAATTGGCCGGGGACTCTCGAATTACAGCATGCGTGGTATGATTTAATGTTGGGCCAACGTTGGCTAAGGTGACTGGGAAATGAGAGTACAATCGATAACGTCATGACCGCCGCGTGTGCAATGATGAGGGGCTGGATGGGTCAGCACTTTTTCCATCGGCGTTCATTATATTAGTCATTTTTTTATTATTGCTTGGCATTGGTAAGATATTAATATATGCAGTTATAATATGTAAAAAAAAAAATGTTTTTTCGTGCTCGTTCTGTAGATGATTTTGGCAATCGACAATTGTGTTGTTATTCAATTACAGATCTGAGCTACTTGTAGCACACTCAGTCACTGTATTTTAGTCAACAATCTGTGAAAATCGCGCTGAAACGGATTGAAACGTAATTCACCAAAACGTGAAACAAAAAATCAATTTTTTTGAAACAGAAAATCATTGGCCCTATGCCTGTGATAAAAACTACACAACACACAGAGATAAAAAAAAGCATTTGTAGATTAGCATCTCGTCTATATGTTGGATTGACGTTTTTACCACTAGCTCATAATTATATCAGAAGTTGTAGCACTTCTGAAAATAGACCAGTCTCAGCTGTTTTTAATACCTATTAAACCATGTGTCTAGCGCCTATCATCACCACAATTTCCCACCGTCACACCAGTATCTAAAAACGCACATTTTCAATGAGAACTATGTTTATAAACAAAGAGCGGCAGCTGTTTTTTTGTTATTATTCTCAGCTGACCATCAATACAGCCATCAGAGGATCATGTGATGTTCCCTTCCCTTCTACCTAACCTGTATTGCGACTAATGTTGACTTGATACCGGACCAAAGTCGTAAATGGTTGGCCAATATTTCAGTCGAGCTGGTCCAACGCTTTGCGTTTGTAGTTCCAATATGCTTTCTTTTATTCAGTGAACAAGTAACTTACAAGAGAGTGAAAAAAAACTAGAATTATATCATTAATTTATGTAAATGTAATCGATCCCTTGCCTATTAGATCTTAATTAATCCACCACGTGCTAATGACACATATGCGTCATCTGACATATCTCTGAGGGGAATTAATTAAAGCTGCATAACTGTTTTGTTTATTTTGTTCAAAAGATTAATCCATGGAGAATGGTGTTTTAATTTTTTATTTTACTGCTCCGGTTACTGAGTTATTACGGATTTAAGTTTGTTGTTTTTTAATATTGTTGCCCCACCAAAACAAACCCAATCACAGTGGAGTAATCCACATTGTCTGTATAAACAGGACATTGAAAGTACCAAGTGGCAGATAACAAGCATCATTAAAGAGAATGGAACACATTCAAAATTATTTTTGAAGTGATGATAGATGCATTTCACAATGCACTGTTTATTTTGTCATGTCATTTTAAAAGGCATATCTGTTCTTACTTTGTGCGATAAGGATGAAATATGCATATAATGTCATGTTTAATTTACGGACCCTGGGTGGAGAATTTCACTGACTTGAAAATATAACTTTCCTCTTTGGTGCTTTTAACATGTTTGAGTGTGAGCCAGCATCTGAGCCTTTGGCCCGCCACTTATATAGACGGTCCATTTCGATCATGCGAAAATTACTGCCAAAAACAGTCAACGTAAACCATATTTTTCACTCTTCTGACTTTCGTGATTTTCTTGAAAAATATTTGCAGGTTTTTACTTGATAACTCATGGGCATTTCAAAATATATTCGAAATGCTATTAGACATTATCAGACTCTATTTTATTTTATCGTAAGTCGTCGCATGCAGTCATATAAATCGCGAAATGCGGTAAAATAAATAATTTAAAAAAATCGGCCTTTACTGTCACCGAGGCTGACTGTCCTAGTCTCAAGACACAAACGGGCGGTTTGTGTCGTTTGGTATCCTGGATAAAACGTGGCTTTGAACCAATGTCGGCATAATGCTGGCACGTCATCTACGGCGCTGGCCCAACAATAGACCAATTCGGAGCAACGTCTCTGTTTGATATTAGGTCGGCTTGATGGGGGCCCAGTGCAACATTATATTGGCCCATAATTCCGCCACCATTACCTACAAATTGTACACAGACGGACCAATTTACTACTTCATATTGATAGGGTATCGCATGGTGAACTAGTCCCACTACATTTACACAGTTTTAATGCATTTATAAAGCCTTTATAAAAATATGAATGATTGTTTTCTACATTTTAGGTTATTTCTGTCGAAATAAAAAAAAGTTATGCAGCTTCAAATAGAAAAAGACAAGTAGAATTTATTGAGAATGCATCATCATTTTAAAACAAAGAAGTCCTATGTCCCACTTACATGTAGTGTCCTACTATGCCCAAAGTGTCACTTTGTAGTGATAGACCTGTGCCCATTTTTAATTCCAAGCCCACAGTACTAATCCTATCACTTTTATTGTCAATCTGTGTTTAGAGATAAAATTAGGAATTCAAAGCTACATGAGCTATGAGCTAAGTTGCAAAGTTACTGAGTGATTGAGCTGGTATTTAACCAAAGGTTGCTCTGCTGAAATATGTGTTTCTATTTTTCATTTATTTGAAGGCCCAAGTATTGTATTCATCACCAGTATTAAATATGGCTGTTCATTGGCAATTTAACGTTTAAAGAGCTAACTTATAGAATTTACATTTCAGCCCCCCCCCCGCCCCCTTTGAGGTTGTGTTTGTGAAAAATAATTATTTCAATGGATAATAAACACCTCGCAAAAATGAATTATATAAGTGAGCATCCACCATATACTATTTTCATAGATTTTAGTGGCATGTGCCTTGTACTGTTAGACTTGTACTGTGTTAGCTAGCATGGAGTGTGGGTGTAAACACACTCTATCAATAATTTCTATCAAACTAGAGCTGTAAAAACCCATTACAGGTTGTGCATCTATTACAGCCATATACACCCAGGTGACAATTTTGCACCACACCCTGAACCCCAAATCCTACATAATACAGTGCTACATGTATACATGTATGGACCGTCGGTTTCAAAATCAAATGAATTTTTTTACACAGTAAGTGCTGTGGTAAAACGTAGTAGATGATCAGTGAATCAAATCGATTCAATTTGAAAGATGCCTATTGGTCATTTGAAGAGCTCTGGAAATTGAGCCAAAAGTTTGAGCCAAGTGAATGACAAACACTAACTGACAACTCTACAGGCCAAGAAGTTAAAACATAAGAAAAAAAGTATTGTTTTCTGTGGGTCTGATAAAGAAAAATAAGACAAAGAAACCATTCACTATTAAATAAACAAATCTGTGAGAGCTAACATGTTGTTTATCTAGCGCGCTGTAGAAATCATTCAAAGCAGTGGTTGTAGATGCATTTTTTTCTCTAGTCTTGTACAAGGCCCCGTCACCAAGAAGAATAAGTCAGTCTGAAACATGCACAAAACAAACCTCGGGAATAGTCATAGGCAGATCCTCTCATTAGCTGCTTACTTTTACGCAAAGCACTCTGTAGAATTCTGCCGCTTCGGAAGTCAAAGCTGCCCAAATCAATTGACTTATCCCCCAATGCACGAGACAGTTGTGGTTTGCTTCTGATTTTCACACCATCAGGACTGAAACAGACATTGATCAACAATTTAAAGTATTTTGATTTTTGCATTGAGCCTATAGAGCTCTTATGGAATGAAAACCGAGGCTATTTCGCCACCCTATTTACATTTTTTTTATCACTGCATTGAACCCGCTTTTTGTAGTGCCAAAGTGGGAATATAAATTGTCGTAAATAAGGGTGATTGTGTGAGGTAATTTGCATACTTAGCTTAGTTTGTATTAGGACTCTATTTATAGGATTTTAAAATAAAAATGTATCGTGGCAAAATAGCCCCGGTTACCGGGGCTATTTTGCCACCATACATTTTTATTTTGATCATATTTAGCAAATTAAACCATTTGTCAGAATCCAAATAAAAATAGTAGGCCATATAAATATTTTTTTATTTGAAATAATATAATTGAACAGCTAATCGAATGAAAATCAAATCAACTTTGCAGTCAATAGTAATTTCTATTCATCCATTTAATATATTACATAGATCAGGTAAAAGTACATACAGACATAAACATCAAATATTCAGTGAAAAAAATCATAATCTTTTCAATGAATTATTTTATTCAATAAAAAGAGTGCCTGAAACATGTGAAACCTGGTATGTGAATATAATAGTTATAAGGGGTTAGTGAGTTTAGTGACCAAGTCCTTTTTCATCTGAGACCGAAAACGAGGCTCTGGTGGCCATTTTGAAGGGGTGGCAAAATAGTTCTAGTATGGGGTGGCAAAATAGCCCTGGCTACGTTGTAGTGCTCAAGCAGGCTGAATATTTACATTCCATCATTTTTTTTTTATGTGATAATTAACTTTCAAATATCATAAAAGAAAAATATGTAGTTATAAAATGTATAAATAATATTCCGAAGACTTTCAAATTTGTCAATTTTAGAAAAAAACAGGTAGACTAAAAAATAACACTTAGACTAGATAAAATATGCAAATTGTTTCTGTGCACGGCGCATTAACCCTTGTACAACTGAAATAAGCGGAGATTTGCAGGAAATCACCAGCTGGGCAATTCCATAATTTCGGACGTAAACTTCGCACACTTTACCCAATTGCCAAGCTCAAAATGAAATAAGCAGAGAATAAATTTATTCATTAATACATGTGTCTGTTCTACCTTAATGATTTGGCATAGTAATTATCACTGGTTACAGTTCCATTTTTGGAAAATATGCGAAAAATAGCCGGTGTCGGACGTAATCAGAGAATTGCCATTTTTTGTGAAAGCAGTGTTGTTATCAAATTTTCTGTGATTTGTGCAACTTTGTACCATATTTTTTGGTACAGTTTAATTATTAAGTATTGTGTGATTGTAATGATAGGCAACATAGGTCAATCCTGTTCAATTTGTTGAAACAGGAATGAAGTAATCATGGTGTCGGACGTAAACTTTTGCGGTGTCGGACGTGAATCTCTGAAATGGCCATTTGATTTTATGGATATAAGAGATAATAAGCATAACTTGACAACCTAAAATTAAATATACACAACTACCAATGAAATAAACATTTTTAATCTTTTAATTTAACAAAAAATATATTGAAGAAGTAACATTTTAAATAATAAAGAAATATCAATAATTTGTGCATGAATTTTCATCAAACCGCTTATTTTTGTAAAAAAAACATTATAAAAACACTGGTGAGAAGCAGCTTTCATTGGCTGCCAGGCCTGCCAGAAACATGAGGAACATTAATAGTTCAAAACTGCTATAAATTTAAATTGTCAATATCAACTATGTGGGCATGAATTTTTATTAAAGTCTTATTTTGCAAATAACATTATCAGGTACGGGCCTAACCGTTTTCAAATGGCAGCCCATTTAAAAACGATTGTGCGTTTATAAGCACACGCAGCACACTTCCGACGAGTGTTTACAAACACCCGTGTGTTTATAAACGATTGGCTTCGTTCACTTGTATACTGCCGTGCAAAGCCAAAAGGAAGTATCAGCTTACTTGTCAAGTAAGCAGATACTGCTTTTTGGCTTTTCACGACAGAATAGCAAAGGGACCAGCCCCATAAAATGACGAATTAGAGTGCATAACTTCATATGAATTGGCAATATAAAGACGTAGTTTAGTTAAGTATATAATAATCTACATTTTAGTCGTTTTTTGAAAGGTAAATTCTAGCAGAACTGACATAGGAAGTGGGATAAATGACAGAGCTCCTGGATTGTATATAGTTTTTGTGCACTAAATCGTGTGTACAAAAAAGATGCCACATAGATATATACAAATGCTGCATACAATTTGACCATCACAATATCCACCACCTCATGGTATTAGCAGAGTGTACCCCCAATGTACACATTTTTTTAGCAATGACACTTTAAGGAGGTTGGGGGGGGGGGGGGTCAGTAGTCAGAAAATCTATTTTTCACCATTTTCACCAATTCAAGCATCGTAATTCACGGATTTTGCTTCTCAAGTTCATTACTAAGTAGTGATGTGCTTTGTCAATTTATACATTATACCAAATCCGGTATAATCAAGAGAAAATAGCTGATTTTATGGAATAAAATGTACAGTTAACCAGTCATATTGGCCGACCGTTTATAAATGACTGGGTGTTTATAAATACTCGCCGGATATGCATTGCGAGTGCTGATAAACGGTGGTTTTTAAATGGGCGGCCATTTAAAAACGGCTGGCCCGGACTTAATTATACAAGCACTGGTTCGAGCAGCTTTGCTTGGCTGCTAAGAACAGTCAGAAACATATGTGCAACATCAGTATTTCAAAATTTCTGAAAAATCAATTGTCAATATCAACAATTTGTGCAACTGCATGAAGTTCTATCATTTGAAGTCTAAATTGTAAATATCATTTTATTAATATACAAGCACTGGTGCGAAGCAGCTTCCATTGGCTGTCAAAACTGCCAGAAACATATGTGCAACATTGATATTTCAAAATTGCTGAAAACTTGAATTGTATAAACAATTTGGGTATGCATTTCTATCATTTGAAGTCTTATTTTGTAAATAACATTCTAAAAGCACTGGTGCAAAGCATCTTCCATCAGCTGCCAGAACTGTCAGAAGCATATACATGTGCAACATTAATATTTCAAAACTGTTGAAAATTTAAATATTGTCTCATACGGTCAGCAAACTTTGCTGATAATCAAAATGTCAAAATTGACCATTTTAATTCATCCGTGCCCATCAACAATTGGGGCATAAAATGTTATGAAAGCATCCCTTCACAAATAGCATTATATTATGAGCACCAGTTGGTGACAAACAACTTCCAATAGCTCCCAGATATATTTTTATATTGCAGAAAATGTAAATGTCCTCCATGGCCAGCAACAATTAGAGCATCAATTTTCTTTAAAACATCCTTTTGTAGCCTACATAGCATATATGATCAGTGACAAGAGGAATTGTTGCCAGAACTATGCATGACATTGATTTTAACATTCGAATTTGAATACATTTTATAAACTCTCCTGGAAATTTTTCCCCGTCATAGTTTACGCCCACCCAGTCTCCAACATTTAAATCAAGCACAATATCATATAATCCGTCATTGGTCAGTACTTCATCTTCATCAGCAAAATTACCTACCGGTACTGTATTTAACAAATTTGAACCTCTATCTGAGGCGATACAGGAATCTCACTCACAATTATGTTGTTCGGACCACTTGGCTTAACACAATGTATTTTTAGAGTGTTGGGGACTGGGACACTCTTTTATAATTAACATTTTTTTCGGATTTGTAAGGAATTCCTCAAATTTGCCATGCACAATATCAAATTATATGAAAGACACTGAGCACTACAAATACCGGTACATGTATTGTAGGCCTACTTCTGTGGTGTCGGACGTACAATGGTAAACACCTACAAGGTCCATAATATTAATTTATCAAATTAATATTGTAATGGTGTGCATTAAGATTGATAATTATATTGAAAAAGTAATGACCTATTATTTTTTTAAAAAAACTGGGGCTTAGATTTTAATTCTTTATTATATAATATATATACAAGTACGGTACAGTATGTTTGTGCGTTGGTTATGCTAAAGTATGAGCATGTCTCATTTAGATTAAAATCCAATAAAGCAATGTGCATAGCTTCTTTAGAAAAAAACATTTCAAGAATACTATCATGCATCTAAAAAAATATATTTCAATTGCATACCGTATTTCATTGTTTGATAGGTTACCGGTACTTACATGTATGAAGTTATTTTTAAATGATAATTATTTTAGATTTATCTTATTAAACACATTTTAAAACATTCAGTTGACCTAAATAATAGCTGGGATGAATTCAATTTTATAGGATTATGATCCTTAGACCCTTTCAGCAAATTTTCTCAATTACAAAAACAATAAATGAACCAGTTGATTATCTTTTTGAGTGATCCCCATATGGTGTCGGACGTAAACCTAATTTCGGTGTTGGATGTAAAGTTTTTAACTCGTAGTTTCCTGAGATTTAAAATGCCACCAAGATTATGTGACCACATTAAAATGTTCATAATAGCTTTCTAGCTTTACAAACTAAGGTATGGAATATATCCGGGTAAAGCATCAAGCACACAATAGAAATACGATGTTTTTCGGTGTCGTACGTAAAATATCTATAGTGACATTCTTCGAAATTGAAAAAAATCCCTTTTTGTCACAATATCAAGTAAAATTTCTGGTTATTTTGTCAAGGCATGCATATTTGTTAAAAATATAAAATAGCCTGAGATTATTTAATACATTTTTTAATGTAGTTCCCTGCCAGTGAATATGTAGCATATTTTTCACATTTTTTATACAAAATAATTTAATATCTTTAAAATCATCCGATTTTTTTTTTATTTTAGCTTTTTCTTGAAACAAAAAGTGGTACCAATACAAGGAACATCTTGTCTGAGAAATGAAACATCTTTTTTAATGATCACTCAGTTTTTTAATTTTAGTAATGTGGTTGATGAATTTATGGAATTGCCCAGCTATTGTTTTGAAATTAATTTATTTTGAAAAATAAATATTGTTTTTATGTCCAAAAAATTCTAAAAAATCATGCGGACAACCTGAAAATTGACCTGGTGGTCCGACGGGAAATCTGACAATTCTTATTTTGCGCCCTGTTGTCCCACAATTCTTATTTCCAGTGATTATAATATTATACTGCATTCATTCACCCAGGGGCTAGCCCCAGGTCAGGAGATGCAACCCGTAACCAGGTAACGTCGTAAGTGTTGCGTCTCCTGGGCCCTGGGCTTGGCCCTGGCCTGAACTTAGCCCCAGTGTGACTGTACTGGCAAGCTGGCGTGCTTGACCGAGGACTGAAATTTTAGCTAGCCTGGACTAACAGTGACGGTAATGATGTTAGGCTTAGCCTCAGTCTCAGAGTCAGACTCAGTGGGGCCTGGTACTGGTAACGTTGTTACGTTAGGCCTAACTTCCTTAAGCCTTGGCTGGTTGATGTCAATGATGAATTACAGAATTTAAAGGTGTAGTCAACTGTTAAAATTCACGGGACAAGGGTCCCCCAGAAGGCAATAGTGCCCGTGGGTAGGCCAAGTCCCTATTCCATAATAATACTAAATATGCGTTTCATACCTAAAGCCTCATTAAGAGCAAGTTCACAAATCACAGCAAGTTCATATATACTTGAGCGACATCTATGAGTTTATAATTCAAAGATCTTGGCCCTTACCCCTACTTGGTCGCTTGCTTGCAAACAAACTGACTGTATTACTGCGGGGATGCTGAAACTGCTTGACCCAAGTTTGTATTGACATGCCCAGTAAACACAAAACATTTGTATGACTTTATGCAATGTTGGACCAACGTCGAAGACGTTGGGCCGATGTTGTATAAATGTTATACAAATGTCTTGTGTTTGCTGGGCAGGCGGACTTTCTCTCAAACATTGTACATTTATTCAATGTTGGGCTAGCGTCGCAGACGTTGGCCTAGCGTTAAAACAGCATTGGATCAATGTCCCGTTTAAGTAGTATCTTGTTATCAGTTCAGTAGCTATATTAATGCCGTCAATCTGTACTCAATAGGCTACTGTTGGCCTACACTTGACCGTCCCAGCCCAGGCATGCGCGTCTTGCAGTTGAATCATTCTTTAATGTGAATCTCACCATATAATTTATACCTCTAGAGTCTAGTCTCTAGACTATTTTATTGACATTAATTCATAATAATATATAAGAAAGGAGCTCCCTGGCCGGCGTTTTAACAAGAATCATTGCGAATACAGTCTGACGTTATAACCTGATAACTTATAGATCAATTATTTCTGATTATCGCCCATGTATTGTATATGTTAATATTTTTATCTCTTCGTTTTTGGTCTTCACACCTAAAATAGTAAACATCTGTCCTTCCAGCGGATAAGCCCGACTTCCTCATAACCTCCTCTCTTTTCCATCCTGGTGGCAAGCCTGGAACGTCAGATCGACGTATTTCTATTGACATGTTTAGACAATTTTACACGAACAAAGCAAAAAGCTAGTCAAAATGAAGCCAAGATGAGGTGTTTCTAGAAAATGGACCGGACCGAACTGAAACTAAAGCTCAGCCCACTAACAGGCCTGTGTGTAATGCTTATTCACCAGGTGGGGTTGTCGGAAGTGAACTTAGATTATTTGACCTCTTATAAAAATAGCATAAAGGTTATATTATAAAAAATAGAGAACGGGTCGTGGCGCAATCGGTAAGTGTCTGTTATATAAAATAAGAACACTATGAAAAACATGTGGGCCAGCTTGGGCTATAGGCCTACATATATGTGCATTCTATATGTCTGTAGGCCTATACATATATAAATGCATACATATATATGCATATGCGCACATGTCTATACCTCACTCGATGCATAATAGACATGACAACTTTATTTTAACGTCTTGAATTATAGCAATGGATGTTGCTTATCAGATAAGAGGCTTAGTGAATGTAATGTTTTGAATATTGGTTCAGTAGGCCTCTGTGCATTGTATGTACATTTGTTTTTTGCCTAATTGACCTGCATGACAGATTTTTGTGAATTTGAATATCATATCTGAACTAAATCCCCATGTAATAATCCCATATTTCAAAATGTGGCATAATTAGACTGTTGTAGATAGTCAGCAATACATTAGACCTATGTGGTATATACTGTTTTAAAGTGTTTATGACGCCTACAGGACTAGGCCTACACAGTTCTGAAAATCTGATTTGCAATTAAATGTTTGTGTTCTTCCCATGTTAAAGCTATATGTTCGCTTGAAAATATATCATGAATTTTAGCTGTAAATTTAAACGTTTTTAGAAAAAAAGCATTACCTGTCATTTATTTACAATATAAATACAAAGAGTTTGTTAAACATGTTCCACATTTATTTGACATATCACAGTTAAAGATGGCGATATTTCTAGCTGACTGATTTGACTGTAATGGAAGTTTAATTCACCTAATATCGTTCATTAGCCAGTAATTTCTTTATGGATTTACAGGCCTATACACAGGATAGATTTATTTATTGTGAATGATACTAATTCAGAATATACTAAAAAAATAACATTTAAAATATATAATGGTGGGTCATGCTGTTTTGGAGTATATATAAAAATAATAGAAATTGAAGTTTAAATTATGATCAATCATGAGATTAAAAAGTTGGCCGAGCTAGCAGATAAAACAAATTTGTGAATGAAATGTATTCAAAATACAGACAGGCCTCGGAGATCCCTCCTCTGATGTTCTGTCATCTTCTACATCTGTAGATATATTTTTGCTTCTATGTTCTGCCATTCCGATGTCCGCCTCCGTCATCAAATTTCTGGGACGAAAGGGTTAAATCAATGAATAAGTGTCCCGTTGTTCTGTCACGTTGTCCACCTCTGGCATCAAATCTCAGTGACGAAAGGGTTAAATCAATGCATGACGTAAGCGTCCCATTGTTCTGTCACGGTCAGTCATGCTAATTGTGTGAACGCCACTTGTTTGTACAGTGATAGTGGCATTTGACCAACGCTGGCTAAATGCACCTAACGTGTAAGGGATTAGTGGGAGGCTAGCAAATAAAATCCAGCAAATACATGTTCACAATGTGACCATTGGTTTAGCCCTTTAAACGCGGACCCCGAGTATACTCGGGGGCAAAAGATGTCTCCCTGTCGCGGACCCCGAGTATACTCGGGTGCAGAGTGTGTTTTTTAGTATTTTTGTCTGTAAAATCAATGTGGTCATTGGGGTAGCCTCGGTAATCATGGGGGTAGCCTTGTTTTTGCTTATAAAAGATTGTTTCTCCTTTGATTGTGCATGGATAGCACCTCATAATAATATCTGGGCCGATGTAGAGCTGTCATTCCTAAAGGATTCTCTTGGAACGAAAAATTCAAAATGGAAGGGGGGGGGGGTGAAAAAAAATCAATAAAATTATCATAACTTTCTCAATAATTGAGATAGAGACTTGATTTTTTCACCAAACCATATATTTTTGTTATCAAAGAATACAATAAAACAAACCATACCTTCCTTTGGCAGCATCATAATGCTTTAAATGCTATATTAATACTTAGATGACAGATATCGCAGCAGTCCGGATTGCATGGTTGCACACCTATTCATTACACATTACCTAATAATTACGCATTTAGTACACATCACCCATAAACCTGACATTTTACAAGACCCTGACATAACCTTCGCGTTTATTTTGGGCTGCATCCATGTAGTAAAGCACAACCTCAACCCATGTCAACCTTTATACCCAATTATCTATCAATATTTTGCGATGAAAGCCCAAGCTGGTGCTACACGCTGCTGCATAATTGTAATTCTGCTTGTTCAATCGAGCCTTGAGGAATGGGGGTGTAATAAGGGCAACATAGGGGCATTACCCCTCCAAATATCAGCACTGCCATAGATTTTCTAAAAATGTGTGCTGAAATGATAACCGACCAAGTATGTGTCATCATCAATCCTTTCTAATGGATGACTGCACCACTAAACAGCTTGAAATTGATAAGAAGTGGGTATTTTCAATATTGTTTGCGATTTTGACCTTGAAATGACCTTGATGTGACCTTGATATGACCTTGGTGTTATCCACCAGTAAAGCACAACTCCTTCTCATGTTATTATTTGCTCATAAGCTAAGATCCTGTTGGTGTCTTCATACAAATCTAAAATTACAAAATATTCTGGGTTTTTTCACCCCCCCCCCCCCCTTCCAGGAATTCAGTGGTGGGGATGCAAGTGTGCCCAGGAGTTCAGCGTTAAAAGGGTTAATGCTGGGCCACTGCCTTTGACACTGTACCACTCAACAAAGGAGCAACCGCTTGTTCTACATAAGACTTCTTGACGCAGGAATATGACACACCCAGCAAATACATTGTTGATATAATGTTGGGCCAGCGTCGCAGACGATGGGATAACACTTACCACCATTGGTGAATGTTTCCAGCTTGTTGAGAATGAACTGGTGTCGCTTTAATATGAGACCAGCGTTGCAGTAGCTGAGCCAACCTTAAATAACACCCAACAAACACAAAACATTTGCATAACATTTGTACAACGTCGGCCCAATGGCTTGGAAGTTGATTCAACACGTTCAGACAATGTTAATACAGTCATACAGTCAGACATTTTTTTATTTCGTGTGTAGCCGCTAGCTAAGCTGATAATTATTCATGCCGTCATCTACGTAATTGGGGACACCAATTTCATAGATTATGCTCTAAGCCGTGAACAGGGGTGAATGCCTTGTGTTTCGGTTAGCAGGAAACGTCAACACCTATTTGGGCGTTGAATGATTTACCATTGTGAAAAGACCAGTATGTGAAGTTCTACAATAACAGCAAGACAATAGTCCGGCAACATGAAAGTAGGAGCAATAAGCCACCCGACCAAGTAATGACATGCACGGTGCTATTCACAGTGTTAGATTTGATCACGGCGATCTGGCAACACCTGAGTTGAGTGATATTTCTTGGAGTCATTTCGACTTCCATATATGAAAACATTATAGATTCGGTTAAATTGACAATTGAAACAGATTAAAGCAAATAATAATACTTTTTTGTTGAAATGAAATGAATCGGGTTTTAAGCCACATTTGTACGCATATAGGCTAAACTGGGCCAGGAGAACCTCCTGAGGATGGTGAGATGAATGAGGTGACACTGTCTTCCATACACAAGATTCGAAATTCGAGCCCTGGCGGTCTGAGGCTGAGCACGCTACCTCTCAGTCACGGAGGCTCTTGAACCCTCTGACCCCGATCGCCATCATGAAACCTATGTTCTTGTCATTTTGTGTTGTAGCCTGTGCGAGTGTTTATTCACTTTTAAACTGTGTGTCATTATATGTACCTGGGCCCCTTGGGAAACCAGCGTAATACCTGACTAATTGATTTCATATATGTATTATGCTGAAAGGGTTACCCCTTAATAAATATTCTCAAAAATATTCTGGTCCACCCTTCGTGCACTAGACACTACCTCTACCATATATAGAAAGCAAACATGTGTCACCGATTTTTTTCAAAAATAGTCAGAATGTACAAATATTAATTTTAAAAATCATGTAATAATATATTTCAAATCATCAAATTATATTTGTAGGGCCTATCATATTTATGTTGTTATTGTGCTCGCATAAACTAATACATGTACTGATACAAAAATATAACAGTATGAATCAGATATATATCCTCGGTTCCAGCACTGCTTAGAGGGGGGTAGAGGGGCTGCTACGAAACTCTGCCATATTCGAAGTTCCGTCATATTTCTTGGGAACAGATAATGACGGAGCATCGAGGTCTCACTGTATTATTCATGTTTAGCTATATTTTGGTGTAAACTTTGTAAGTTTAGTATTCTTCACAATCCATCTAGCTCCAAAAGTTATGTAGGCCTCACTATAGTTTCATGTGTAATATTGAATTATGCTGAAAGGGTTACCCCTTAATAAACATTCTCAAAAATATTCTGGTCCACCCTTCGTGCACTAGACACTACCTCTACCATATATAGAAAGCAAACATGTGTCACCGATTTTTTTCCAAAATAGTCAGAATATACAAATATTAGTTTAAAAAATCATGTAATAATATATTTGTGCTCGCATAAACTAATACATGTACTGATACAAAAATATTACAGTATGAATCAGATATATATCTTCGGTTCCAGCACTGCTTAGAGGGGGGTAGGGGGGCTGCTACGAAACTCTGCCATATTCGAAGTTCCGTCATATTTCTTGGGAACAGATGATGACGGAGCATCGAGGTCTCTCTGTATTATTCATGTTTGGCTATATTTTGGTGTAAACTTTGTAAGTTTAATATTCTTCACAACCCATCTAGCTCCAAACGTTATGATAGGCCTCACTATAGTTTCATGTGTAATATTGGATTAAACAATTTCACCCGAATATATAGCTTTAAAGCGAGACAACAGGCTAAAATCATCATTTTTATTTTGGCTCGTTGATATGTTCTTAATTTTTGAATATCTCTATGGACTAAAAAAATCTTTTCTTTCGGGAATATCTGTGGTAGGGAACCCTTTGCCTCTCTTCTCCCTGGCTGTGTTTTTTTAAACTCAGCTCCCTGGCTTGTACACATCCCAGATGATGTCCACACAGTCATATATATCTAGCTGAGAAGATATAGGCCTACGGCTCGGATGGCATGAAACTGAGACTTTTATTCCGAGTGCCTATTATAACGAGGCCTTTTTCAGCTAGTAAAATCTATAGTGATCGTATTAGAACAATTCCATTTAGAAGTGGATGTCTCTATGTCCGAGTCTTGCAATTTCCAAATGAAAATGTTGAATAGTTTGGAGCCTTTTGATAATATAAGGTATGAAACATGGGTTATTTGGTAAGGAAAAATAATGGCCAAATATGAATTAAATGACCTTTTTATACACCTATTTATATTAATAATCACAAAAATATTACACAACGTGTGTTTCTTATTTTAAACATGCATGTCCGAAGTAAGAAATCGAGAATTTCGTCTTTATATCTTTAGTCTATGGACATGTTCACATAATATGGCCAAAAAGCGAAAATAAAAATACAGATTTTTTTTATGATTCCAGCCTGATTGAGTCGCTTTAATATCATTTAGTATAATTTTATATAGGCTACTACTCATTGCAGATGTCTGGCAGGAAAGTAGCAAGAGAGATCGAGAGAGAAACGAACAAAAGTTGGGGTGCTGAATCAAACCGTAGCTATCCTGTATCGCGTGTCTTATCTCACAAAATCAAATGATAATAGGTCGATAAAATTGTAATTTAGCAGATCCTTTGAATATACAGCTGAAACATTTTATTTATTCAACCTATATCTCTCGGGCATATTCAAATTCACTTAGTATGCTGGCATATTAAAAAGGGAGCTCTGTGCTCTGCTGTCCAACATGTAGCCTGTCAAATGTACACACAGCCCCAGACTTGATTGCAGTTGTCTATGACAATGCGTGTTGAACCTATTATATGTCGTCAGGAGTGCGACAAGGAGATAACATTTTAACAATTTTTCAAATATATACATAAAGGAATTAGCAATAGAGTTAAATAATTTGAATTGTGGTGTTGATATTGGTGGTGAAAATGTGCCTATTGTTATACGCTGACGACGATATCGTAGTTATTGCAAAAAAAAAACAGAAAACAATTTACAAAACCAGTTAGATTTTTATTAAAGAATGGTGCAAAGTGGTTCGACAAATAAGTTTATTGTAAATCTTATTCAAAATAATAAAAGCATTTATAAGCGTGTTTAGAATTTGACCAGTATTTATTATGATCATTAGATAATATTCAGTCATCTATAGATTTTCTCTTGATCACAGGATCACACAGACCAGTTGCTTAGACGCGGGAGAATACTCGCTTGAAACTTTTGCCATCAACACATATCTCCTGTAACACAATAAATTATAAGTTATAGCTTGAAAATAGTACAGCAAATGTTACGTCATTGTCGCAGAACGAGGACAATTTTTCTCATTTATTGTTGGCCGGAAAGCATAAACATAAGGCCAATATTAGTTTATCACTAGACCAATGTAACGTCTGGACGACGTTGAATTTTTACAATTCCCGATTACATTGCTACAGAAAGTCATTTATAAAATGCTGAGGTGCGATTAATTACGTTTAAAAATGGTTGGATTAGTGTTAACCATCCTGGTGGCACCCACCCATTTTTATTCACCTTTAGATGCCCACTGCTATACTGCAATTCTCAGCTCAGGTGAATAAAACTGTGGTCATTTTATATAACAATCAAGTATAATTTACGATACCATAGTTAGAGTATCCCCACACACGCTGCTGCGGATCTTGTATTCTCCTTTTTCTCCGCTCAGCGTCCAAACTAAACAGTCCCCTTCCAAATGCAGTTTATCCTAAAAAACATTAAAATCATTATAGATATATTAAAAGAACCTCGAAGATTTTTAAAATCCTTAAGGCTTTCAAAGAATCTTTACACGTCGGCCTACAATGTCATGTCGATAGAGTTTACAATTGTCCTGAAAATGCTGACACAAGACGATGTTTAAACGTCGATTTAACCCTTTACTCGGTATTGAATATATTTTATTCAACCATGTTAAATGTTCACGCATTTGAAGTTGTGTCTCACTAAAAGTGCGTGCAACAGCTTCAAATGGATAACAATTACTCACATTTGTCTAATTTCTCACATGTTGAAACACACATTTTATTCCAAACAACAGTGATTAAATCTGCAAATAAAATAGACTAAAAACGATTATAGTCTTGTTTAGCGCTTAAATGGTTAACGTCTCGGATACAACAGCATGCATCTATCTGTCCGCTATATTTTTACGTTGGCTCAGCGTGTTATCTGCTGGTCCATCCACGGATCATCTGGAATGGATAAGCACCATGCGCTTGATAAGTTTATTTTGATTCGTGTAATTGCATTCCATTTACATTTTTGCAACCAACATTTTACCATGTTATGAGAAAATGATGATATGTCACGATATATTGTATTTATATGTTTTTTATCAACACCACTCAAGTAACTTACATGTCTTATTATCCATCTTTTTTTTTGTACTTGGATAACAGATGTATATTTTTTACTGCTTAAAATAGTAGGCTATATACTCCTGTTGATCCAGTGTGAATACTTTTTTTTCATAAGCCCTATCACAAGCCTCAGACTAGGCATGCGCTCTCGAAATAAACTAAACTAGCACTTGGCTAGTTGTACTAGTAGCTTTTTTTGTCACATATCTTCAGGATCAACAACTTCTGGCTAAACTCAGTGCTGGGGACTTGCTGCTACAAGACGCGAAGTGTCATCTTGGTTGTTTAGTGTCAATTTAAAACAGAGCTGCAGCCGAGCAAGCCCGAAAAGGAAAACAGAACACAACTGACAATCTCAGCAGAAGTGTTGCTCTCGCAGAATTGCTAACATACATCAATGAATCGAGGATGGATGAAGATGTAGCTCCAGTCTTCAAGATTGCAGACCTTGTCAAACTGTAGTCTGCGCGGCTGCAACAATTTGGCATTGAGCAAAACACTCGTCCACACAGCACTGACCCTAAAAATCGCATCTTTGCCCACTTCCCAGACCTGAAAAAAGAAGAACTAAGCATGCACACCAAGTAAGAGCAAGCAGCCTGTACGTCCTATTCAAACGGTCTTATGCCCACTACCAAGAGGCCCTGGAGCCAGAATGCCTAGCAGAAACGTTTGATGACTGGTGTGCCCGAAAAAAATCAGGATATTTCACAGTTCTATTTCTGGCGCACAGCTTTCCAACTTGAGCTCCTCGTCTTTAGCTTCGTCAGATCTGTACGTGAGGCAAACTTTGCTCTGTATGTGGACTGCCAGACCAAGCTAACCCCATGGTTCTTCAGTTTGGACCACACCAACTACACAAGATTGGTGCCAGAACATATTCGAGACATGCACAATCAACCCAGAAGCAGTTCATGAATGGCAACTTCACTGTTTGTAAAACCAACAGACTGTTCTCCTCCTTGGCTCTGGACCAGGCACACGAGCACCACAATGCTGCTGTAAATAGTGACGGTGGTGCTGTTGGACTTACTCAATCCCCCGAGGCCCTCAGACACTGGATGGTCGCTGGTCCTGAACTTGTGAGGGTGACGAGTGAGTTTGAGGCATCCATTGGAGAGAAAACACAACAAGCCTCTGGATACCAGCCACCATGAGCAGACCAGTGTGTCCAGATGACGTTTGGAAAATAGGTCAAAGAACTGGTTGACGTCATGGGAGAGATGGGCAACCCATTCCTGGAGGAAACTACTGATTTCCTGAAACTTGACACCACGGATATCGTTGACCCAACTCTGACAGTTTTCTACGCCGGGCTGAGACGATGTGCCAGGAACAGTATCAGACTTTCATGGCTGATCCATTGGTGGAGCAAACAACTCCCATCAGTAAACCCATAAGGAAAAACAAGTTCTCACTTTTCAGTCGACCCTTTCAAAGAGAGAAGTCCAAAACCAGCCTTCAAGTTTCATCTTTGAAGATTGACTGCCCCCTACTTTCCGGCCTCTACATCGCATGTCAGTCAGGACTTTTTTAAACATGAAAATCAGGCATGTCCCCCATCTTTTTCTCAGCTTGGCAAGCTCAGATCGGGAACCAAGTCAGATATCTTGGCATGCCTAGAGAGCAACTGTGCTGCAGCCAGAGGTGAAGCCCCAGGAGCTGACGTCACAATCCTCGATGGAGCAGTAATTGTCAACTTTCTCAAACCAAAAGCCGTTTGATGTATATGCAATGAAGATATTCCTACCCTACGTCCAGGGCCAACTGCAACATACCAGTCGGGCTGACGTGGTCTGGGACCAGTACAGAGGAGGCAGCCTATAATCTCAACCAGAGAGAAGAGCGGGAAGGGTGTCCATAGAAGGGTAGAAGGCGCCACTAATCTTTGAGGAAACTGGCAACAGTTTCTGCGGATTGATGTAAACAAAGCAAAGTTGTTTACCTTCTTTTCAGTACACCTCACCCACCTTGAAACAGAGAAGCAAGTAGTCACCGCAAATGGTGAGGATGCCCTGTGCAATCTCCCCCGAGACTTCAGCTCCCTCGCCTCGTGCAACCATGAAAAGGCTGACAGCTGAATGATTCTGCACTTGCAATATGATGTCAATGTGGGCTACAAGAAGGTGATTCTGCGGACAGTAGACACAGACTCGGTTGTCTTGGCCGTGACAGCAACAGTAGAGATAGACATCCAGGAGCTCTGGGTGGCTTTTGGGACAGGTCGACACTTCAGGTACATCCCCGCGCAGGAGATTGCTACATCCCTTGACCCCGACAAGTCCCGATTTCTTCCTATATTCCACGCATATACGGGGTGTGATACGGTATCATCCTTTGGCACAAAGGGTAAGAAGTCAACATGAGAAACTTGGAAAGTATTTGAAGACGCTATTCCAACTTTCCTGGGTCTGTCCTCAGGCCGGGAAGTAAAAACTGATTTTAATGTTCCCGTGCTGGAACCGCTAACCATTGTGCTGTATAACCAAACCAGCGACCTTACCAGCATAGATGAAACTAAAACGGATCTGTTCACCAAGAAGGGGAGAGCGATTAATGCCATCCCACCAACACGAGGTGCCTTGGTGCAGCATATTCAAGAGGGTAGTCTACCCAACAGGAAACCGCTGTAGACCACTTTGCCAGAAGCCAGCACGTCCTCGAGGGAACTCATTTCGTGTGATTGCAAAAAAGGTTGCAGAGGACGATACAAGTGCAATAAAGCAGCACTGAGTTGCACTGCCTAATTGTGTCAATGCAGATGACAAGACTGTGATGCTTAAAGCCCCTGCAGATAGCCCGAAGAACATTGCCTGTTCACAACACATTTAAGTACAGTATGGCTACCAAGCAGCCTGACTTGAGGCTCAGCTTCCTTAATTTTATGTTATAGCATAGCAATAAAAGGTTATGTTTGGATGAGTTGAATCATTCAACCATCATTGATTGTGTTCATTATGCAAAATACTATGCGACCGCGGTGTTTTTTGGCGGCCATTTTGAAAAATGGCTGCTAAAGCTCACATAGACAGTATTTCGATTGGTCCCATAGCTATAAATTTGCCTAGGTACATTGTCTACTATTTGAATGAGTTGAATCATTCAATAATCATTGATTGCGCTTCATTAGGCAAAATTCTATGCGACTGCAGTGTTCTTTTGGCGGCCATCTTGAAAAATGGCTGCTAAGACTCACATAGACAGTATTTCGATTGGCCCCATAGCTATAAATTTGCCTAGGCACATTGTCTACACATGCTGAAAATTTCATGCTTCTATGTATGATCCCACAATTGTTACACCAATCTGTCTGACTATTTGGACTGCGCATGGCAGAATTATTTAAAAACCTAACCTTCACTAGATGGGGAGCAGGTCGATCAGCTGGCGAAAAGATGGATTCCTGTCCCAATACTTTGGTTTGCTCTTTCTCAAAACTGCCAATTTTCAGTCTCATGGCGTTCGCCCCGGCGTCGAAATGATACTCAAGCCTCATGAATTCGTCCCCCGCAGCTTTCACTTTTTCTGCCATGATATCGAACCATGTGTCTCCTGAAAAAAAAAATATCGACCATAATAGACCTAATTATTGAGAACATTTTTGACCAAAAATCGCTGCAACATTTTGTTCTGAGTGGCCTTATAGGCCCTGGGAACAAAAAGTAAAACATTTTTTTAATGTTAGCCAAAAAAACATCATAAAATAAACATTTCTAAAACAAATTGCCTAGGTTTCATAACATTACAAAAACAGCTTCAAGCCATCGTCGCACATGAACATGGTTTACCATGTTTCCATAAAGGCCTTCAATCTTCATCCATGTCATCCACAAAAATGCAAACACGAGGCGTCTAATCGCCACTTAAATGTTGGGTCAGCGCCGCACACCTCTGCATAGTCAACAGGGGGTGGACGCTGTATGTGACGTCACGTATTGCAAATCCGCCCAGAGTATATACAATTGACTAATTAGATAATTAACTAATTATCTAATTAGAAAAAATTGGTTTTATTTTAAAATTTATTGTAATTTTTTTACGGCATTTATTATGTTGCAGTGGGAGCGCGTTGGCTGGTGTTACATTGCTATATGAACGAATGTACATGTAGGCCTACACTACTAGTACGGTATAACAATATTTTACACTTTAAATAATAGCAGCATTTAATTTACTCATTTATTTTTACATACAATTTACATACCGAGGACTTCTTTGATATGTTCCCTTGAATCACATCCAGTCTGTTGCCATTTCCCATTGAATACTGCCATTTTTAGTATTTGTTAATATTCTTGTCTATACCTAAAATGGGAAGTGTCTCATGAGCGGTAGTTATAGAATTATAGTAATGCAACCAAATGAAGGGTTATTTTCGAATTGAATGAATGACTTGAATGAAATGACATGAAATGAATCGGGCTTTAGGCCACCTTTGTGCACATATAGGCTAAACTGGGCCAGGAGAATCCCTGAGGATGGTGAGATGATTGAGATGACACTGTCCTCCAGACACAGGATTCGAAATTCGAGCCCTGGCGGTCTGAGGCTGAGCACGCTACCTCTCGGTCACGGTGGCTCCCCACAATACTGACTTTCACACGTGGATGGGAAAGAAACATTTTTAGTTTCTTTCAAACCGCCAAGACCGGGAACCGAACCCCGAACTGGCGTAAAAGGCAGCGGTGCTAACCACTATCCTAGGGCCCCCGCCCAAATGAATGACTTGAAAGAGGTGAAATAAAAACATCATGATTGTCTGAAAACAGTAAAGCGCGAAGTTATAAAATTCCTTTTTTTACCCACTTAAAATAGTGTCTCGCTACCGCGACCCACAATTTCAAATCGGTAAAAAATACTTACATATACAATTTGAATCAAAATACATCCTAATATCGCAAATTGAATGTTAATTTCTCTTTTTAAAATCAATATAATATTTGAAGGATATAATAACCCTTTAACCGCCGGTGCCGCATATATTCGGGTTTTCATTTTTTATTAGCACATTAAGTATACCACATTTTAAATATGTTAAAGATAAAATGTGACATCAACCAGCAAGATTTGAAAAGAGTTTACTTCAATTTTGTCAAATCTGAATAATTTTCACTCACTTGAAGTTGTGGATCGCGTCAGCGAGACACAACTTCAAGTGGGTGAAAATTTAAATTTAATAATTTGGCGGTTAAAGGGTTAAAAAAGGCGGAATAAAGCTCGCACTTTAAGGGTTCAGCTACAAAGAAGAGGCTGTTTACACTCCTGAAGCACGATGACCAAGTAGCATTTTTTTTTGTCCAGACGATCTGCTATTCAGATATTGAGATAACAAAAAACGACGCTTCTAATTACCATTGCTGACAAATTTTGACTAAGATTAGCTCAATTAGGAGAGACAGCGAATTATATGTTAACCCTTTCACCGCTAACCACGACTAAAAATCGTTGTTAATCCTTTTCATTAGCCGATCATTGTTATCGGGAATGAAACGTGAGATTTGCAAATGTTTTATATCAAATTAAACAAATGTGAGCCTTTTCATCAAATTAAACCTGTAAGTCGTGATAGCGAGACACAACTTCAATTGGGTGAAAATTCAAACTGATTAACATAGCGGGTAAAGCGTTTAAAAACCGCGATTACAATTTAAAGGATTTATACTGTTTCAATACAAGCTTGTGTTCAGACACCTACACTCATCGCTGTGTCTCTTGTGCTCAGTCGTATTTTATGGACTGCAGGCCTAGTCAGCAATGGTCAGTGAAAGATAAAGGTTTATTTAACACGCACAGCCACGTGCACGTGTTCACCTGAGATAATTGGTCGGTATCCTAACAGCTACGTATACGTAGGCCCCTACCCAACAAACACGGGACATTCGCCCAACGCTGTTTCAATGTTGGGACAGCGTCGAAGACGGTGTGCCAACATTGAAACAGCTTTGGATGAATGCCCCGTGTTTGTTGGGAACCCAGATCTAGTACTAGCCAGATAAATTAATTGTCTTTGGTAAGAATGCCAGCCAGAGAAATGTCATAAGAAAAAATGACGGATTGCAAAATGTCATTGTAAAAAACGTCGGTGCCTATTTCTCATCAAAAACGCAATATATAAACCAAAATTTTCATCAATGACAGTTCTGACAACTGACATTACATGTATTATCGCTTGACATTGTTTTACTGAACTGTTTCAAATTTAGGTAGCCTATATAAGGGGATTATTGAAAAAGATTTGTATCACTTACCAGATGTCGGTGATTGTTGGTGATTAACGACGGGTGAGGCACCATCTTTTTATAGATAAATAATGACATAGTACCCGCATACAGTCTACGAAGAAGTCATACACATTCATTAGTTTCATAATGAATATTTATAAACCTCTATCGCCATATTCACCCGAATATTTGAGTGAGCATTATTTATAATAAATTAAATATAATTCCAGAATAGTCTCTTCTAAATATTTTAACCCTTGAAGTGCTAAATTATAGAGCTGAACTTTCCACCCACTTAACCCTTTAAGCCCTCACAATGCATTAAAGCATAATTTTACATCCCTGAAAGGAGACTTAATTTTCCTACAACAAAGGGTTTTAAAACGAAAATTCTCATGAAACTGGCCCACCAATACACTGATACATGACAATTTTCTATAATTTTTCACCCACATCAAATCATTTTCATCCACTACAAGTCGAGAATTGCAGCAGCAATTCGTGTCTTGTAGTGGATCAAGATGGCAATGGTAAATTCAGGCTTGAAAGGGCTAAAGATGGGTGTGGCTACTGCGACACACAGCTTCAAGTGGGTGAAAAAAAACTGATTCTAAGGACATCAAAACATTTCTAATTTAAATTTGCATGCTTGTTGGACAAATAAAGAGTTGAAAAACGGCTATGTATATAGTACTTTAAGACATTGGCCGGACAAATTCTACGTATACCTGATCAGCGTGCTGCAGGAGTGTAAACAGATGAACCCTTGAAGTGCTAGTCACGTCTAAAGTTGTATACAGTCTTTTAATACGTCCTTTAACCCTTTCAGGCCTGGATTTACCATTGTCATCTCATCTACTACAAGCCGCGAATTGCTGTCGCAATTCTCGACTTGTAGTGGATGAAGATGATTTGAAGTGGATAAAAAATTAAAGAAAATTGCAATGTAGATTTACTGGTACCCAGTTTCGGAAATTTTCATTCTGAAGCCCTTACTTGTAGGAAAATTAAGTCTGTTTTTTCAGGGAAGTAATATGATGATTTAATGCATCGTGAAGGCTTAAAAGGTCAAACAATAGATTTTAAAATGAGAAATGAGTATTAAATTTGGGATATTTGGATATATTTTAATTCAAATTGTACACGTGGCTCTCCACGTCAATCACGATCATAATCGTTTCAAATCATTTTGACCGTTAACTCTTTAAGCCCTCACGATGGATTATAAATCATCATTTTATATCCCTGAAAACCGATTTAATTTTCCTACAACAAATGGTTTTTGAATGAAAATTTCCCTGAAACTGGTTTGCCTTTAATTTTTCACTCACTTCAAGTCATCTTCATCCACTACTAGTCGATTAGCGACATCAATTTGCGGCTTAAATTGTAGTATAGTGGATGAAGATGACAATAGTAAATTCAGGCTTGACAGGGTTAAAGCACTGAAATATATATTAAAGAGATCAAAGTTTTTTTTTAAATTTAAAATCATCATAAATGGCACTTTCCGCTTCATTTACCTATGTTATGGGTCTACGGCCATTATAAATGTTTTATTTTTTCAGGGCGGAGAATCTGACGTATAGACGTAAGTTTCTGACTAAAGTTGGTCTAATGTCGGCAAATTAAATCACAGGTTTTGTAGGTCATTTTGTTGGATAATTAAAGGAATGGCAAAACTTAAGTTGTGACATGCAGACAAAAATGGTCACTACATTATCAATCTATAGTATGATTTCATTCTGTCATAATTATTGACAGAGTATTGCCATACTAATTGATCACTGTTACATTCGTTGAGCACCTGTAATTTAAGCATATGTTAAGTAAATTGTTAAAATCGTTTTAAAAATGTAATCTGTTGAATTAGGCCTGCTTCTATGTTTTAATGTTGAGTCCCTTTAGATTATTTATCTTACAAATAGACATTTTAGTAAGTAATCATAAATGACTGTAGAAAAGTAAATGACAAAAGTCTTCATTATTGAAAATGTATTTTTGCACGTAAGTTACTTTGTCTAATAAGGTGACTTGTTTATTGAGAACATATTTTTGTATTTTTCGTATTTTTTAAATTCTTTATGACCAATGTCAAACTTGGTTTATTGTCTATTAGACTTGTATTATGACAGATTTATATATAGCCTACTGAATCAACATAATTATTATATCTCGATATTTTTTTATAAAACGACTGTAAGATAAACTACGGTACCAGTGAATATAATATTATGTTCAACATAGTGTTCTTCAAAATTATGACAGAGATCACTTCAAAATATGTGTGAATTTCGTTTTTCTGACAATTAGTGAAATGTATGCAAAAAAAATGAGCAGCTTTGAGCAAAATTTGGGGTAAATACGTAGATAAATAACCCACGACCAGCACTTTTCTATTTGCTCATTCTTCACCACGTATATTGTATATCATTTCCATAATAATAGCCTTTGCCTAATACCCTCAAGAATTAATGTGCCAAAAATGTTAATTATGCAAACAAGTATACCGGTATGACACACATTATATGCCACATGTAATTATGCAAACATTTCGCGATGCTCATTGGGACAGACATGCTAATTATAATTTATTTTTAAGGAATCCATAAATTGTCATAATTACGACAATAATTCTCTTCCTAGGCCTACTGCCGTGCAAATACTGATTGCATATATGACCAGAGTACGATTTCAGCAACTAGCTCAGTTAACTCCAGGGCCTCTTAACCCTTTGGACCCGTTGTACCGATATAGCGGTATTTTTGTGACGTCATATATACTGAAGTACCGATATATCGGTATGAAATTAACCATTTCAGGTCTAAATATTGTGCAATGAACCAAGTTAAAAAACACAATAAAACACAAAATATAAATAAAATTATAGGTTCTGCTTCTCCAGGAGGCTCGGTGGGAGAGGCAGTTATCCCCAAGAGGTTCGGGTCCAAAGGGTTAAGTCTTAAGTCTTAGTCTTAAGCTGACTGATTGGTTAAGATTTAATCACGTGCGTGTTAATTGATATATTAAGCCCTTACAGCGGGGATCGACTTTAGTCGTCAGCATCTGACGTCTGTAGACGTCAGATTCTGACGTCTAAAGTCGATCACCGCACTGTAAGAATAAAAATGTTTATAGTGGCCGTAGACCCATAAGATAGGTATTGAATAAATGAATGAATGAATGAATGATTGAATGAATGAATGAATGAATGAATGAATTAATGAATAAATGAATGAATGAATGAATGAATGAATGAATGAATGAATGAATGAATGAATGAATGAATGGATGAATGAATGAATGAATGAATGAATGAATAAATAAATGAATGAATGATTGAATGAATGAATGAATGAATGAATGAATGAATGAATGAATGAATGAATGAATGAATGAATAAATGAATGAATGAATGAATGAATGAATGAATGAATGAATGAATGAATGAATGAATGAATAAATGAATGAATGAATGAATGAATGAATGAATGAATGAATGAATGAATGAATGAATGAATGCATGAATGAATGAATGAATGAATGAATAAATGAATGAATGAATGAATGAATGAATGAATGAATTAATTAATTAATTAATTAATTAATTAATTAATTAATTAATTAATTAATTAATTAATTAATTAATTAATTAATTAATTAATTAATTAATTAATTAATTAATTAATTAATTAATTAATTAATTAATAAATGAATGAATGAATGAATGAATGAATGAATGAATGAATGAATGAATGAATGAATGAATGAATGAATGAATGAATGAATGAATGAACTTAAATATATTTATAAGCGTAAAATATCAGAGATAGCAGGGGTTACAGTGTATATTTATTATCCAAAAATACAGCAATAATGACAATTAACATAACAAAATATGATATATCTCGACGTATTGGGATAAACTTCACGAGACACGAGAGATTGGCCCGTCAATGATTTTATGTTGGGCCAGCGCCTAGACGCTCGATCAACAATTACCCTTTGCCCGCTAAGCTCTTTAATTAAAATCTTCACCCACTTGAAGTTTTGAAATCTTCACCCCCTTGAAGTTGTGTGTCGCTAGCTTCAAGTGGGCGAAAATTACTCATAATTATTTGTTTAATTTGAGACTAAGCATTTGTAAAGGTTGATGTTTAACCATTCATTTTATTCCCAATAACATTGATTATATCTGCTTTTAAATTATTATCGATTAAAAACGACGATAGCACTTATAGCACTTAAAGGGTTCAAAACATTTTGGTTCAACATCTCTTGTCTGTTCAGATGATATCTATTATATAAGTCTGATAGTGTATGTAGGCCACGTTTGTATGGTTGATGTAAACTCTTTTAATGTCTGCCTACGCGCGCTTGGATATTTGCTGAAAACTCTTCTAATGCTTCTCTAAACGCGTTTGTATTATATTGCTGAATTTCTGTCTGATTTCTGTCGAAGCGTGCGTGCATACCCATGTTTGCCGAACATTTGTACAGGTCAAATGTCCGTCTAAACACGCTTGAATGTCTGCTGGAAGCTCTTCGCTCCAACTACAGTCTCCTGTTAAACAAGAATACATCAGTTATTTTATATAATTGTATACATATAACTGAAACTATTATCAAATGCTTAAGTCAGTTTTGAGCTCGCGGAGACTTAAGGTTTAGACAAAAGGCGAATGGTGAATGCAAATGGATGAGCTTCATATTATTCAATAGCCCACATAATCAGCAGAAATAAATTTAAATATTAAATCGATTTGTGTGGTGGTGGGATGCATTATTTAGCATTATTTCCCACGACACAAACATTTTTATCAATACGTTGATGTGACGTTGTTTTAATGTTCTCGGTACCGTAATCGTTGTCCTGCTAAATTGCCAGTTATATTTTCTTCATAATTTGAGCTGGAATTGCTAACGCGATCTCCAGCTTAAAATTACTAATAAAAAAATGTTTTTTTTAATTTGATATAAGCTTCGACGAAAAACAATTTTATACATTTTAGTGACATTCCTATATTTTGTCTAAAACTTGCTCACATGAAACCGCGTATAAATATAGATGAAGCAGGACAAGATGTAACCTTTTACCCACCATGTTATTTAATTTCAATTTTCAGCCACTTTACCCCTTTCAGGCCTGAATTTACCATTGTCATCTTCATCCACTACAAGCCGCGAATTGCTGTCGCAATTCTCGACTTGTAGTGGATAAAGATGACTTGAAGTGAGTGAAAAAATGAAGAAAATTGTCATCTATTGGCAACAGTTTCTAGGATATTTTTCCTCTCAAACTCATCAGTTGCAGGAAAATCAAATCTGTTTTCAGTGATGTAACATGATGCTTTAATGCATCGTGGGGCCTTAAAGGGTTAAGTTGTGTCTCACTACCAAGATCCACACCTTCAAGTGGTTGAAAAAAAATTTGAGATCAAACATGTGCAAATCACTTTTCCTTCCCAATACCAGTGATTTAGTCGACCACGTAGAATATTTAAAAAAGACTACAGCCGTGCTTAGCAGGGCAAGGGTTAAAATGTAACAACTCTAACCCTTGTCCTGCTATAGGCCGTATATAGGGAAATATCATAGAATTTGATAAAATAGTTTTTGGCAGACACTGAAAATTGCGTTAGCAATTCCAGCTTCAAATGAATAAAAAACAGCAGCAAACAATTCAGCAGCACAAGGGTTAACAATGAATAATTACACATCCATTATGATAAACCTACCACAACTGCAGTATCGCCATTTACTGTGGAGCGGACCATGAAATCACCGCGAAGGCTGCTCAGTGCCCACACCAGTGTATCCCCATCAAAATAGAGCTTGTCCTGAAAAATAGGCGATTTCTGTCATTCAACTCTCATGTTATATTAGTTATAGTTCATATATATTCGCCAGGTATCAGACATAACGTTTGCGCAGAAACAGTGTTGGTGCACAGCAAGGCAGAGACGCACAGCGGACGGCCAGACACAACGAGTGTTTGTTTGTTCTACAAAGGCTGGACAACGAGCTGTTGTGATGACGCCCTAAATGTAGGCTACAGACAATACTGCTGCGGTCACCAAAAAAATAGATAGCATCCTGTCGGTTTTCAAAGCAAAAACACACCCCAGACTTGTGGGAGTGTAGTGATAAACAAAGTCATGAATATTAGCATCGAACCAAGTTCTTTTGCTCTTTTAGCGTGACCTAGAGATATATTGGGGAGACAAGAAATATCCAGCAGTCCGCGAGATATCTCGGTGGCAGAGTGCAGCCCCCCCCCCCCCTTATTTTTTTTTATTTCTGTCTGTAAAATCATTATGATCCGGCAGTCAATGAAGTTACCCTTGTTCTTCCTAATAAAAGATTTTTTATTTATTTTGATTATGCATGGTCAGTAGCCATCAAAATAAAAAAATAATAAAAAAAACTTGGCTAGAACGCAAAATTTCAAATGGCCGCCATGAAATCTTTAAATTTGTCATATCTTTATCAATAATTAAGATAGAGACTTGAATTGCTCAATAAAACATAATCTTTTTGTTTTTAAGGAATGCAATAAAACAAACGATATCTTCTTTTGACATCATAATCGTGCTTAAAATGATAGGTTAACGCTTAGGTGCCCGATTTCGCAGTAATGCTAATTATAGCTGCACACCTATTCATTCTGACATCACCCATACACGTGAAATATTACATGATCTTGATAGAACCTTCACGTTTCTGTCGAGTGGTATCCAAGTGAAGCAAAATCCGAACCCATGTCAAACTTCATACACAATTATGTATCAATTTTTGGTTTAACATTGCTGCATAATTGTAATTTTGCTCGTACATTTGAGCATTGAGAAAAGGGTGTAATAAGGGAAATACATAGGGGGTATTATCTCTCCAAGTAGGCCTATGGCTCTGTCGTCAAGTTCCTAAAAATGTGCTTTGAAATTATATTTGACCAATAATGTGTCAGCGCCAGTCCTTTCTAATAGATTACTACACCACTAACAGGTTTGAGATTAATAAAACAAGTGGATATTGCCCAAGAGTGAAAGGGATTCTTCAGATAGGCCTACATGGTCTAGCATGAAATGAAATGGAACGGAAGATTTCTAGCGCGCCTAAATCCTCGGTGTCCCGAACCCAGAGGCGCTGCAAATCCGAATCAAGTTCATTATCATTGTCAATTTACCGTTCCAATTTGTCGATCGAGCTTGGCCGAAATAAAAATCTTTATTTTTTTCCGAAATAACTGAATATTCAGATTTTTTTTATTTCTAGAGAGATACAATTCCAGAGCTGTGGGTTCGCATCCGAAAAAGCCCTTTCATCCATCTTAGAACTCACTCTGGGAACATTACAAGTTCTGGTTGAAGGTTCAAGCTAATTAACCATTTAACCGCCAAATTATTCAATTTGAATTTTCACCCACTTGAAGTTGTGTCTCGCTGACGCGATCCACAACTTCAAGTGAGTGAAAATTATTCAGATTTGACAAAATAGAGGTCAACTCTTTTCAAATCTTGCTGGTTGATATCACATTTTATCTTTAACATATTTAAAATGTGGTACTAATGTGCTAATGAAAAATGAAAACCCGAAAATATGCGGCACTGGCGGTTAAAGGGTTAAGGAGATAAACTGGCTGACATTACTTTCTATGAAAGGGTGCAGTTTGTAACCACTCCTGTCATGTTGATCATGACATAAGTTGTCATTCATTATAATCTGATGATCAAACTAACCTTTTTAATATATTTTTGAGAGCCTTCATCGCCTGTCCATTCGTATTCTTTGTCCAATATTTTGGTGTGCTCTTTATCTGAATGGGGCATTTTTACCGTCATCGAATTCTCGGTGGCATTGTATGTATACTCCACTGTCGCACCAGCATTACCGCCGTGAGAATCAATCTTCTCCTTGATTTTGTTAAACCACTCCTGTCCTGTGAAACACAAAATTAATATTTTACAAAGTGGTAGATCGCATCGGAATCCGGTCAGCTCAAGTGTAGTTCATTTTCAATGCAATCAAATATAAGTCTGAATTGAAAACAAAATTTTATACTGTAAATCAATATTTATTTTCAGATTTAAATAAGATAATCACACAATGTGTAAAATATTAACAATGTTTTCATACCCAGAACATCAATCAGCTTCTCTTCAGGGTCAATCCCAGCATGCACCCATTTTCCGTTAAATGCGGCCATAATTGTTTTGTTGTTAAGGAATATATTCTGGAACACGCAACAATTTATATTCAAGATAAAACATTCTGCTTTAAAATCTGCTCTAATTTCTATGCGATTGTTTGGTACTGTTTTTATTTATTTGCATATACTTAGCAAAAAAAGAAACGCAACACCACTTTGTGGATATACTGTTCACAATATGGCATGTTCACAATTGCCAAACAAGACATTTTCATCAACCCATCATTTTTGAACAAATAAACTTAAACTTAATCCGTAAAAGGACTTTTTGTTCTCTCACCCCAGCCGCATAATTGCTTAATTTCAGATGACCCGCATATTGGAATCATGGTCAACTGGCCCATGACCTTCAATTTGAAGGTCATTTGTCCGTAAATGAGGTCAGAACACAAAATGAGGGTAGAAGTCATGCACACCAACTTTATTTAAATAAATCAAACGAAATAAGAGCATTTTAAATTTGTTGCGTTTCTTTTTGTGCCAAGTAGGCCTATACAACAGCTACATACACATAGAATATAAAAATAGACAGTGTGCAAATTCACATGGTGCTTGACACTTTGCACTAGACAATATATACAAAGATCATTTTCAGATATTTTGCTGATCAGAAAAACACATTTTACCAATAAATGTTGTCATAAACACGCCTTGGCACACAAATTAAGAAACTTTATTTAAATAGGGGATAGGGCCTATATAATACCATACTGGGGCCAATCGTATACTTATATCAATGTTATGCTACAAAAGTAAGCATAGGGGAGTACAGCTAGAGCTGTTTCTTCACAGATTTTTTAAATCTTTACAATTCTATTTTACACACTTTAAATGCCGTGATTTAGAAATAAGGCCACTGTGTTTAATTTCTCTGTTTTAGATCAGAAAAATCCAAAATCTAATAACGGAAGGTAGTAAAAAAATATTTAAGAAGAAAAAACATTGAGCATATTTTTGTAAAAGTTAATGAGGGCGACAAAATTTTAAAAAATTGTCAACTTTTGATAAAAGTAAATGAAGGCGACGAAGTAAAAAACTTTTTATCTATTTGAAAAAAAGTTAATTAGGGGTGGGAAAATTATAGCTCGAAAAATGATTTTTTATCTCCTGAAATGGACTTGTTTTTTCTGAATGTATTTTTTATCTCCCGAAATTAATTACTTTTTTGGAAATTGGCAATAATCCAATGCGGGCGCTGGGGTAATGCGCTGCCTAAATCTAATGAGCGCGCTCATCTAAAACAGAAAAAAAGACATATTGCCTAACACAATTTAGACAATGTCGCTCAAACTACAAATTACATCAATTGAGATTTTCAAGCACCACAATGGTATATGGGTAAGCAAAGTAAATTATTATGAAATGTATTTGCCCAGAATAAAGACTGATTTTATATGAATGCAACCGCTCACGTCAAAACAAAGCGGGTATTGTCTTTTGGATTTACTTAGCAGTAGGCCTACTCGGGTAGCCTGCTAGAGGTACAATATCGATTTTTTTTGTAGAAATTTATTTTCGAACATATACGTGGATTAATGCAGCTCTCATTTGAACCTCAAGTACAATTTCTATTTTATCTTTTAATATTACAGTCAAGCCTTTCAGCGCGGCACCGTCTTTAAACGTCAAAATCTGACGTCTGCAGACGATTCTAACGTCTAAAGACGGTCCCCGCACAGAAAGAATTAGAAAAATTTATACTGGCTGTAGATCGATGACATACGTAATACGTATTCAAATAAGCAGCAGAAAGAGCTACTGAAGACATTTATGATGATTTTAAAAAACCCTTCGGTCCCCATGGTTTATATAAAAATATATCAGCGCTTTGAGGGCTAAACATACACCGTTATCGTTAAGGTTACACACCTAAGCCTTTTGCAGATTGCTCACCTCGTATCGTCTGCTCCTGTATCCCACTGCTCCTTGACAAACGGAAGATTACGAGGCTTATTTATATTATGTGTAACCCGTCGGTGATTAAGCGAGCCCGGACATATCTACCTTAATGGTAAGATCGATGATAAGTCCTCCATCTCATAAATTACCATTTCTTTACTGTATGGGACCCTCTGCACTGCAGTGGGCATTATAGGCCTACAGTCATTATCTTGCAATGTTATAATATTATTAGCAAAGTAAGCATACGCATGTTATCAGAAATGCATAATACATGTGTATTATGTATTTCTGATGTTATTACAAATAATATTATAGACCAGTACAGCACAATTAAAGAATTAGTCATCCATGTCAAGTTATCTGGGGAAAAAAATCGATTTAATTAGTTATTTAGATTTGAAAAATTCGAGGCCATAAAATCATCCACCGTTAAACTGTTACATTTAAAGTGCAAATAAAATAATTTAAAGTGATTATCGTCGTTGCTGGTGCTCATAGGATTAAACTGATCAATGTAGCTGTAATTTGAGCCCCACTCCAGCAAACACAAAACATTTATATAACATTTATACAACATCGACCCAACGGCTTCGTCGTTGGTCCAACATTGTATAAATGTTGTACACAATGTTTTGTGTTTGCTGGGACACGCGGGCTGCGAGTGATGTCATCATCATCCTTATATCCATCATAATCAGCAAAAATGAGACGCTCAGCTATTGCCGTTTTGATTCGGGTCGGCGTCGTAAACGTTGGGCCAGCATCAACACAACAAAGTATTAGCCACGCGTGTTTGCTGGGAATTACTATCCTAATGATCAGTTGATGATGACAATGTGTCACTTGCCCGCATTCGGGATATATTGAACCAGTGTTAGATTACTGTTGGGCCGGCGTTGCAGACGATGAGCCAACAGCAAATCAATTTTCAATATGATTCAACATCACGTTGGAATACATCAAAATACGCAACTTTTATTATATTAGGCCCACCTCTCAGTCTATTATTTATATTTTTCAACTTATCAACTGATTATTAGGAAAGAAAACGTAATAATTAAGATAAGTACAATATTTTCTCTCTAAGCCTCAACACCCAGTGCCGTGCTTTGTGAGAATAATAATGCACATAATTACATATTCCCGCATCACTCTTTGGTTGGTTAATCTCATTTTAATGAGACGGTATATTATTGACATTAACGTTGTAAGGCTTCAAGCATAAGTACTTAAAACTTTGGTTCAGCAAGAGAGTGACTTAAGGTTTCTTTATAGTAACGAGTAAGCCCTACCATCAGTAGCATTGCACACTACATTCTGCTGAATAGTTTGGAAAATTGAAGGCTAAATTTATATACAAAAAACTTGATGACGAGCATCCCTGTAGCCATCTAGTCCGGGATTTGAATTTACGAGCCATAGCCGAGCCGAATATGCCATTGGGGTCAACCTATTTAGTAAATGGTAACGTATGGCCTAGGACCTAGAGATTTTAAATACAAATATTACAAGCATTTCCAACATTTCGTTTTGTGTATGCACTAAAACGAGACTTTCCTAACGTCAGAATACCTTGTTTAATCAACATATCAATCACACAACGGTATCCTGTCATAGAGCTCACAAATTTGTCAACTCATATATATATATATATATATACTAGTATAATACGTATGTCATTTATATACTTGAAAAGGTTAGCCCGCATAAGATGTATCATACATCTCAATCTTGATACTCTGACGGAAACATTAATCGCATGGGATTATACTATTAATCGCGTACAATTAACCGAATGCGATTAATCGTGTCTTGCGAAAGATATTTTTATGTTAACCCTTGCTCTGTTATACACGCAGATATAGGGGGTCTATGATTTCAAGCAATACAAGTGTCAATCCAAGTGAAATGCCACTGAAATTGATGAAATAGGTTGTGGTAGTCTAGATTTCAAGTTGACGTAATAATTCAATTTGAAACATATTATTTATCATCAATATTTTCTTTTTGAAGCTGAAATTCGCATTAGCAATTCCAGCTTTGACTGAACCAAAAAAATCCGCAAAACAAGTGTTAATTTTATATGGGTAAAAACTAGTCAGCCTACGATATAACTATGCATTGTTTAACTTGTCTGTTCCATCAGATATGACATGTAATGTGGGTTGTGAGTGGAGCATAACATTAAAGCAGCTCGGTGATTATGCTTCACAGAACTATACTATTTACAATATAGCGGACCCCACTCCTGTAGACGTTCGCCATGCTGCGTATGCATGTTATTGCATTGTGCGCCCACAATGTTTACTCAGCGAATCATGGAGATCCATACACCTACTTTAATGCCACACACTCGAATGAATTTGCTGAGTACATTTATGAACTAAATTGGTTTCGTTCGGACCACACGTATGACCAACCCAGCGAAAACGGGACGTGGAACGAGAGTTATTTAATAATAGCCCATCGTCTGGGCTGGTGGCGCAACATCAAGCCGACACTAGCTTAATAAGTGTTTTTCTTACATTGCTCCTATCAATAGCCAATTGAAGCCTTTGAGACGTAGTCTAAATATTATGTATCGGTGTATCAAGACAGCCCAACTGCTTCGAATCGCACGATGGGTTTGGGAGATGTTTTACGTTTACCGAATGGAATAGCGTATAGCGTATCTATCTTCATACTACTTATGCTAAAACTTCTTCAAAATGATTCGAAAATCTTTTCTATATATAAACTATAAAAGATAATGATGCATTATCAACACGATCATCATATTTATGAGAATCAACATGGCATTCATACAAGACAGCAAAATTCAGAATCATTGCGGTGTCAGCATTTTAGACGTATTAGCCTAACCACTTTGAACTAATCAGTTATACTAACCAATTAGTCTATACCGCTTGATACAGCGACAACGCACTAACGTGTATTCAACTTTATCAGGAGGGGGATTTAAAGATCACTTTCAGTCAAGTTCTGTATAAAATTACAATATAAAAGCGTTATAAAATACTTTTGTAGGCCTACATACAGTGCTATGAAATAATTTTCGGATAACATTTCAGTAGAATGTTTTACGAATACAATAGAAACATTACCCTAGCGTAGAACGGATCAGCAACCCTACGAAAAGGATATTTTAGTAGTAATCTTTGTGTTACTTATTGAGATCACAAGAAAATAAAAAGTTGGTGGTGAATTATGAAAAAATATAAATTATCATTATTGAAAACTTTCAGGAGGGCGAGTTGGAACGGTCTGGGAAACATTATTCTATAAGTTTCAAATGTCCGAAAGATACTGACAGTTTCAGCGACAGGGCTGATGCAGGTCAAGTCTAACTTTTTACAAAACGTTGAAAATATGTTATTCATGGTTCCAAGAATCAAAGTTATAGCAGTAAAATTGTACAAACTTTGAAACGTTATTTTTGAAACTTTTGCCGTTTTGACTTGCTGAGGCAAGCCTTGATCACACACTGGTGTCCTGATGGTGAAATGACTCACACATCGGCGAAAAACAAAAACGACCATATTAATTAATTGCCGCCAAATATGATCTAGAATGAGTCATTTGATGCCTTCTATTTTAAAATATAAGTGCTAGTTGTGGTGTGTATAAATTCTTGCAAAAATCGACAACACCCCTGTCTGTCGATCCCTGGTTCCGCCACTGTCGTAGATGGTTATGCATACCCGGTACCCCCCATCTACGACAAGACCATTCCGCCGAAGTCTGAACCATTTTAAAGCCAGGACACCAGTATGTGATCAAAACTGATCAAGGCTAGCGCAGTAAGTCAAAACGTCATACCTTTTAAAAAAACAATGTTCCAAAGTTAGTAACCTACAATTTTACTGATTAACACAAGACGTTAATTTATTCTATTTTCACATTTACATTCATACAGATGTCGTGTAAATCAGTGTAAACTATATCTCAGGAGGGCCGTTTTTGGTACATTATTTTTCAGATTTCTCGTGACCCAATTCCTGCCGCTTACAAAAATGAAAAAAACTCGTTGACTTTCCTCGTTTGACTCCCCCTTTACCATGTATAGAGAGGATACGATCACTCTGACCCACTCGTTTAATCTCAAAGATCCTTATATGCTACTGAGCTATATCTGAGCGAGAATGATGTTGAAACGCGCCCCTGAGAAAATCTAGAAAATAACGTACCAAAAACGCCCCTCCCCCCCCCCCCCCCCCCCCCTGAGCAATATCTCACTGTCGGCACGTGGGTGGTGCTCTGGGGGGCTTTTTTGGTACGTTATTTTTCAGATTCCTCGTGACCTTATTCCTGCCGCTAACGAAAATAAAAAAAAATCGTTGACTTTCCTCGTTTGACTCCCTCTTAAACATGTATAGGGAGGATACGAGCACTCTGACCCACTCGTTTAATCTCAACGATCCTCATATGCAAATGAGCTATATCTGAGCGAGAATGATGCTGAAACGGGCTCCTGGTGACAGCATGACAGCTTTTGATTCCAACTGATGAATTTATTCAAAATTTAGAAAGCAAGACACAAACAGATGTGGTTGTCTTGGATATTAGTAAGGCCTTTGACGTTGTCCCCCACCAACGCCTCTTGCACAAACTTGACCACTACGGAATTCGGGGAACAACTCTCAATTGGATTCAAAATTTTCTGACCAATAGAACCCAAAAAGTAGTTGTCATTGGCAGCTCTTCAGAATCAGCTCGCGTGAGGTCTGGTGTGCCCCAGGGTACTGTTCTCGGACCCCTACTCTTTTTGACCTATATCAATGACCTCCCTTCCACGGTCTCCTCGCAGGTTCGTCTCTTTGCAGATGACTGCCTCCTGTATCGCTCGATAAAATGTCGAGCAGATCAGGAGCAGCTGCAGAGAGACCTATCTGCGTTACAGGACTGGGCAGATCGATGGGAGATGAGTTTCAACCCCTCGAAATGCTCGGTCCTGAGGGTGTCCGGGCCGAAATATAAAAAACCTGGAATTTGATTACACCCTTAAAGGCGAAACACTAGCAAACGTTTAATCAACACCATATCTTGGTGTTTGCCTTAACGAGACCCTGGAATGGGAGGCCCACATTAATAATTTAAAAAAAATTCAAAAATCGGCAGCAAGATTTGTCACCCAAAATTATAGACAAACAGTCAGTGTGACATCTCTCATTCGGAACCTGGGCTTGACTGACTTGCAAACAAGACGTAAAAATTCTAGACTTGTAAGCATGTTCAAAATTTTAAATGAGCTAGTCAAAATTCCTATCAATGTTTAATCCCAGCGGACAGAAGAACACGTGGTGGGCGCAATCAGGCCTATAAAAATCTTAGAGCTAACACCACACTGGGACAAAATTCTTTTTGGCATCGAACTATCCCTGATTGGAATTCTCTTCCGGCAGCTGCCATAGAATCAAAAACTGCTGGCAGCGTTCAAGAGTCAGCTGGTTGACTAAGTCCACCAGCCTCTTCCTCCCTCCAGCCTGATACTCCACATAGGAGGTGCTGCTGGAGTAGCATTTTCAAAGTTCAAATTTTTCAAATGGTACATGAATGAACAGGGCCCCGTTTTATCAACCTAAAAAGATACGAGCTCGTATTAATAGCTTATTTGCATATGCGGCTTGTTAAGATTCAATGACTGGGTCAGAGTGCTCGTATCCTCCCTATACATGTTAAAGAGGGAGACATACGAGGAAAGTCAACGAACTTTTTATAATCTCGTAAGCGGCAAGCCAAGGTCACGAGAATTAATAATATCTCGTATCATTTCTGGTTGATAAAACGGGGCCCAGGTCCAGTGAACAGGGGTAATGTGCATGTAGGCCTACATGTGGATTTCGCATAAATACACATATGGTATATGAAGGTAATTTTTGCATAAATAAGAAATTGGTAAAGGAAAAGCTAAGAATTATTGTTGAAATTGCTATTTGAACAGATAATTAAAAGTAGAATTAGTGGTATTTTTATCATCCATAAAACAAACGAGCTCCTATGAATAGCTCATTTGCATATGAGAATCATTAGGGTTCAACGAGTGCTCGTATCCTCTCTATGTATGTCAAGGAAGGAGACAAACGTGGAAAATCAACGAGCTTTTTATATTCTCGTAAGCGGTAGGCAAAATTCACAAGAATTAATAAGAGCTCGTATGTTTCCCAGATGATAAAACGGAGCCAATATTATATGCCCTTAAGCGTTGTTTTTTGAGTTCGTCGAATTTTTTGGTACATTTTTCCGAAACCGATTTATTTATGTAGGTATTAGATATCAAATTATGAAAAAAATATGGTTGGCATTTTTTTGGCGGCCATCCTGGATGTTTTGCGGTCATTTTGATTTGTTTTCACTAAAAACAGAGTTTGTCATATATTTCAGCTATTAATTGACGGATTTTCGAGATGTTAATGTCTAAACATATGTTTTCATGGGCTAGTAATCGTTTAAGACACATATATTTAGCGTAGATATAATATTACGCTTTAAATTATATGAAATACAAGAAAAAATCTAAAACATGACATTATTTAATTAGATCTGGTTATGTTAACCATGATATTGGCAACATTGAAAATAAACTAAATATTCAACAGACAAAACACAGTCTTGCTGAAAATTAATGTGACTAGTAATATAATAGACGTTTACCTAACCCTTTAGCCTCACAGGACTTTTTTTTCTACTTGAGTTTCTAATGTGCAAATCACTAATTACCACCTCCAAATCAAAACAGGTTATACAATTTAAAAACAGAAATAATCGTTTTTTTATCACGCGTATATTAATAATAATAATAATAATAAAACATTGTGTATTTTTATTAATATAAATGGACACAGTTAGGCTAAGCAGATATTAACCCGTTATATGCATTAGTGCTTAAAATGTTAACCTGATTGCATATATCTAAAAATAACCATACCCCAAGTCGATAAATTGATCCAATTGATTACCAACTGATCCTAACATGTCAAGTTCACCATGCTAATGTTCTATGTAAATAAGTATGACAAAATCGTGTGTCCATAATGATATATCGTAACAAAAACATAGGGTGTAGTTATAATAATATAATAATAAAAAAGATCATAATTATTCAGAACTATGCCGGTAAACAATTAACATAATAAAATTAAGTAAACATAATGAAGTTGTAATAAACATAACAGCCCATTGGATATGAAAGGGTATACCTGCCACTTCTGGGAAGTGGCAGGTACACCCTTTCATATCCAATAAGGCGATAGACGATATTTGCACAGTGTGTGTATATTCAATACTACTGTAAGCTATATCACAATATTTCCAAGATATAAAAACATAAAAGTATATAAATGGATACTGTTTGTGTATATTTAATACAACTGACAAGATTTTAGAGTACATTATTTGTGACTAATAATCTCTATGTCATCGATGTGGAGATGCTGCACATTTTTACATATCTCAGGATTCGCTTCACGTGTGCATAACGCCAATACTATTTTGTTTACAGGAACAGCTAGCATCACACATACTTTTAACACAACGGCATCTTACTAACTGTAACTGATTCAGGTGATGATGGGAGTCGCGATAGAATGGGTTTGAATTTTCGTGAGGCTTCCAGTGACCAGCCAAGCTGTCTGGGGTATAGCTGCAGTGGCGTTGAAATGAGACCCTGTTGCAAAACACAACTGCATTGTAAATGTGCTCGACGATTGTGAACAGAATGTGAACGGAGCACCTTGAGTTGGTGATAATTTCTCAACACGTACAATTAGAGTATCGAACGCTCATTTGCTGTAATAAATGTTTCCTTTTTTATTCTCAGCACTCGGCAAATTAATTCCTCACACCCTTTAAACACATATTGTGCTGGTTCTGGACCTTTTTCCAAGGCAATAAGCGATCTGATTACACTATCATTCATTTTTTTGAGAAACACTTCCACCACAATGTTTTGCTTGTTTCAAAGATATGGCCTGTGGTGTGACAACCACTAATGG
Organism: Flabesymbios commensalis; assembly: GCA_964017125.1. Classification (NCBI taxonomy): domain Eukaryota; kingdom Metazoa; phylum Annelida; class Polychaeta; order Terebellida; family Flabelligeridae; genus Flabesymbios; species Flabesymbios commensalis. Next base: position 26,974,332 of record OZ024908.1, on the reverse strand, counting down.
CTTGAACTTTATTCTCACCAAGAGCATCATAGATTGGCTGTAGCTTCACAATGCAGAGTCTTTGGGCCAGTTCATGCTCTGATTGCTATCCTATCTCCCAGTTTTTCAATAGCTGAAATTGCCAAAACCCTCACATCTGTGTTCGATGCCTTATAAATGTACATCATATCCTGTTTTATGTATCCTAGCAGCATAAAGAATAGGAAGATTGTCTGCTTCTTCCTCACTGCTATTCTCAGTTGACTTACTTTTTCTACCACATTTTAACTAAAACAATAAATAGTGTTATAATTTATTTAGTTTTCTTAAGCCTACACACCAAACAATCTCTGATCTGTGTGGAGTCTTCAACTTTGTAGGCTGGTTTGTACAGTGATTCTCCACCTGTTCGTTGTTGTTGTGTATCACCTGTCATCGATGACTTTGCAGTTTATTTATCAAACAGTACACAGAGCATAACTATTTGATTTTTGCCAATTGCATTCACAAAGGAGTCGGCCATATCACTACAATTAATGACAGAATATATGTAAAAGCTTGTTCATTAAAATAACATACATGTCTGATCTAGATATTCTTGGGATAAATTTTGCTCATTCTCGACTGAGTTTTCAAGATGATTCACCAGCAAAGCTTTATCTGAACATCTAGGTAATTGACCATGATAACACATCAGCTTCTGGTTTGTAGTTGAAAATTCATACTTTCCAATCACTTCTTTTCAATCAATGTCCCTGGATGAGCTTGTGAGGACAAGGAGAGGTGTCATTGTGGTATTCTATGTCTACATCATCATTTATTTTGATCCCACATCAATCTTTATTGGTTTACACCCTGCGCTCCAGCCGAAATGGTTTTTTTTTATTTTGATCCACATATTTTTCTCTCCACAAATTCTTTCCTTCACACATTCTTTGTATGCAGCTTCGCCTCTTTCTTCTCTACAAAGTATGCTATCTTGGACATCGTCCGACATTATTAATTTTGTCATCAAAATATAATGTTCACTTTCACTACCATCGTTAGATTTAAACAACGAAAGTGTGTTAGCTGTTTTCAAAACCATTCTCAGCTGGTAGACATATTCTTCGTGACTGGTAATTGTACTGTTTGTAAGCAAGTGTTGGTGAATGTTGCTTTTTTACGTCATGTCCAACATCTTCTCAGTTTGTTGGATACTCAAGCAGTATCTCAGCAAGAGCTTCAGTATTGTTTTGTGATGCCTGATTTTCAGTGCCTGGTCAACACCGACAGCCGTGGATAAGTTTTCTTCATAACTAATCCTTCCTTTTCCATTTCGTTTTGTGGTCTTGAAATCATACATTCTCGCTATATGTGAAGGTATATATTGTACGTAGTCCAGTCTATTATATGCAAAGAACCATATTATATGACTATATTTATATTTTCTTCATTGGCTACCAGTAAAATACCGCATGCGTTTTAAACTCTGTGCCATCACTTTTAAAGCCTTCCTTTCTCACCAACCTACATATCTCTCTTATTATTTAGTCCCACTTCAAAATTCAAGATTGCTTAGATCCTCCAACACAAGTATGTTAACCGTTCCACGTTTTCAAGCAAAATGAGGGTCAAGGGCTTTTGCAGTTGCAGCCCCATCCACCTGGAATTCATTGTTGGTTAATCTGAGAACTGCGAGTACAGTCACTTCATTTAAAAAAATGCTGGAGAATTTTCTTTTTGATCCCCCCCCCCCCTAATTCCTCGGAGATTACGACGCCCAGTTGACGACTTAAGCTTTGACACTCGACATTGAGCTGATTTTGATTTGAATTCTGCGCCTCTGAGCTCGTAGCTCCGAGGATTTAGGCGCTATAAAGTTACCTAATTGATTGATTGATATACATAGATTTTCTTATGCGGCTAAGTGCAAGTTCCAATTCCTCGGACATGTTCCTCACACGAACAGAAGAAGACTCCATAGCCCATCTGTACATGGGATACTCATTGTTCGATGAATCAAATTCAAGCTATTTTTCTAGATTCAATGAATTAATTGTATTGAGCCGATTTTGATGTGCCTCATTTGTATCTTATCTATTTCTGCAAGCTTCTGAAAGACTATCTACACTGTCTTTCAAAGCTGTATATAAATAGGGGTAATTTTCAAAGAAAGCATGATAGCGGAGATCACATAATACCTGTAGAGTTACTAAATGACAGTTGATTGCCCGGTTATGGTGATTGCCATTTATAATTTGCATAACAGAGACATTACTATAGATACCAGATAGATATCATATCCCAGCCATGCTTGACTTAAGTCACTGCTTTCAACTGTCTGCCCTAGGCATCGCAAGGCACATAAAACTGTGTGAAATTGGCCTGGAGACTCGATCCACTTGTCACTGTACAAGTTTGGCTGTAACTGCCGAAGTTTGACTGTTTTTTTGTATTGAACAAAGTTGTGTTTTATCTGTTGAAAATCAAGTTTATTTTCAATGTTGCTAATATCATGGTTAACATAACAAGATATAAAAAGTGATATAATTATTTAGATTTATTCCGCGTTTTATATAATTTAAAGCGTAATATTATATTTACGACTAATATGTTAATCTGTTGAATATTTAGTTTATTTTCAATGTTGCCAATATCATGGTTAACATAACAAGATCTAATTAAATAATGTCATGCTTTAGATTTTTTCTTGTATTTCATATAATTTAAAGCGTAATATTATATCTACGCTAAATATATGGGTCTTAAACGATTCCTAGCCCTTGAAAACATATGTTTAGACATTAAAATCTGGAAAATCCGTTCATTATTGATCCAGATATAAAGAAAAATAGATTATTTGTATGAAAAAATTAAAATGGCCGCCAAAAATTTAAAATGGCCGCCAAAAAAATGGCAACCATATTTTTTCGTGAGATTATCATATAATCTTTCAAAAAAATAAACATTTGAAAAATGTATCAAAAAACTCGACGAAACAATATAAGGGTACAAGCAGATCACCAAAATGCGAAATTATATACTTATTTCGTATTCCTTTAAATTTTGCGCGACCCTTCGTAATTGGAAGGTGAAGGTCATCAGTTTTATCTGAAGTCAACAAACATGGCTTTCTTCGCCAGTCACATTCGTCGTTCTGCTTCTAAATTATGCAACAATGGAAAATATTTGGCACTATATAACCAACGTATTATACTTCAGAAAGGTTAATGTTAATTAGAATCATAATTTTAGGTTGCTAGTTATTTTTGGGTGCAGTTGCCCAGATGATATGTAAGAATTGTTTCAATCCAGAAGAGCGATAATACAGAAGAATGTCAGTACTGGCCAGTTTTATACTTGGAACATTTACGAATGGGTGCGACAAAACCCTATAATAACCCGGAATAACCTATAATAACTTCATAATAACTTATAATAACCCTGTAGGCCCTAATCGGTAAATAATGGCTCTGGCGACCCCAAAAAATTGGACCGAATAGCATAGATATGATAGATCGATGTTTGGAGCTTTGTCTTCGTCTTGACTCTGGAACAAATTCACGCTATTGTAGTCTACTTGGGCCTGGCTAGGTAGCCTACATCCGTAGAAGTCATTTTAGTTTTTTTGTGTGTTTTTTCAAGATTTATGTGAATTTGTAAGACACAGTCACAATAATAAAAGGCGTATTTTTCTTTGTTTGTTTGTTCTTTTTTGCTCACTTCTACAAGTTCTAGTAGGCCCTATTACTGGTAGAAATGAAGCCATCATTGTAGAGTTTTAAGAATTATTTGTTTTGCATGGCATTTTTATCACCTGGGGGTTCCCATCATTAGATTTCTCACAATTACGAAAAATAATGCCAGCTCTCGCTTTTAATTTCATGATAGCTGCAACAAATGCTTTCAAGAAGAGGTGAGTGGAACAGGCATGCTGTGGCCCTTTCTGGTGATTTTTTTACACATGTGCCATTTTTTAAATTTTTGTAAAAAAATGAAAATAGACTATGTTCACTGCCCTAGATGAGGAAGTTCTGGAAGACATTATGAACATGTCCAATATAACAATTGAGATTCCTAGGTTAAGCGGTACCACTAAACAACGAAATGCCATCGAAATACCAACCGCCATGATCGAAATGGCACAAGAAATGCCGGGTAAAGGGTGGTAAAAGAAACGTGTAAAATTACCAAAATTCACATATACCTCCTCTTATATATTATACATATCATACTAAAATATTAATACGATACAACTTCAGTAACATATCTAAAAAGCGAAATTTTGATAGGTCTTGCTAAACAAAATGATCAATAGACGGCAAGCGATAGAAATGTCATGAGAACGACTCGAAAAATAATGATACAAAAACCAAACTTTGCATATCTATTATATAATATATCATTAATAGAATTGTATGGGAATCGAAAATCGGCTTTTGGAAACATATTCGTGATAGTAACTTTTAACTGATATGACTTGTACTACAATTATTACCTAGGCTTAAGATAATTTCAACAAGGGAGGTTTTGGAAATGTCACGATCATGACATGAACCAAACAAGGTACGGAAACCAATTTTGTTTTATATCTTACAAAATATATTCTACAAATCATATTGAAATATTGGGAAGATACGATGTCATGATCATATTTTATAAGTGGCCTTTTGATCGGTACAGCTCCGCAGCGAGCGCTCAATCACACATAAGCAGAAGTTGAACGCCTAGGTCTAATATTGTTATCTTATAGATATTATACTCAAATATTAAGACGATACAACTTTAACAACGTATCCAAAAAGCGACATTCCAACAGGTATTATAAGTAGGCATATTCCAACTCATACAACTTACAAGCAACTATAAGGTAGGGCCTAAGCGCTCCAACAGTGCTAGAAATGTCATCATATCGGCATGAAAAACAATGATACATAGACCAAACATTGCACACCTATTATATATTATATCATAAAAATCACTGTGAAATGTCGAATTGATACAATACCGGTAACATATTTTAATAGTGGCATTTCGATAGGTATCAGGCTATAGGCCTTTCGTCCTGAACCTACACGGCAATTGCCTACAATTGGCTTATAATCACAAAGCTGATGGCGTGAGAAATGCCACCAGGACGGTATGAAAAACAAACATTAAACCAAGCGCATATAATATTATGTATTATATTACAAACAAAATGTTGAAACATAGAACTGATACGATGTGAGGAACATATTTAAAAAGTGACCTTTTAATAGTAAGTGCTACGGAAATGATAATGTGGCATTTGGAATGGGCCTACATTTAAAAAGTTGAATTTTTTTGTTTGCAGAAAACAGCAGAAGTCATGGTCAGAAGAAGCAAACGTCACCCAGCGAATGCTATGTTTGATTTAAAAAAAATCAACACAAAAATTAGTCTAGCATCATAGGCAAAGGCTTCATACATGTATTATATTAATTTTAGCCTTCTCTTTCAGGCTGTGGACCGTGTGACGTCTTCACAAATCATACAAAACAATATAGTTGACACAATATGTTTATATTTAGTTATGGAAAGTAAGTTAAATATTATGCTACATATAATATTTACACTCCATCCCGTCGATTACCTATCACCTCACCCGAATCACAGCTTCAAAAGACAACCCTCCATCCTGTTGATTACCTATCACCTCACCCGAATCACGGCTACAAAAGACAACACTCCATCCTGTTGATTACCTATCACCTCACCCGAATCACGGCTTCAAAAGACAACACTCCATCCTGTTGATTACCTATCACCTCACCCGAATCACTGCTTCAAAAGACAACACTCCATCCTGTTGATTACCTATCACCTCACCCGAATCACTGCTTCAAAAGACAACACTCCATCCTGTTGATTACCTATCACCTCACCCGAATCACGGCTTCAAAAGACAACACTCCATCCTGTTGATTACCTATCACCTCACCCGAATCACTGCTTCAAAAGACAACACTCCATCCTGTTGATTACCTATCACCTCACCCGAATCACGGCTTCAAAAGACAACACTCCATCCTGTTGATTACCTATCACCTCACCCGAATCACGGCTTCAAAAGACAACACTGCATCCTGTTGATTACCTATCACCTCACCCGAATCACTGCTTCAAAAGACAACACTGCATCCCGTTGATTACAGGTCTATCACCTCACCCCAATCACGGCTTCAAAAGACAACACTCCATCCCGTCAATTACCTATCACCTCACCCGAATCACGGCTTCAAAAGACAACACTCTATCCCGTCAATTACCTATCACCTCACCCGAATCACGGCTTCAAAAGACAACACTCTAGCCCGTCGATTACCTATCACTTCACCCGAATCACGGCTTCAAAAGACAACACTGCATCCTGTTGATTACCTATCACCTCACCCGAATCACGGCTTCAAAAGATAACACTCCCATTACACACCCCCGCCTTATTTTCAGTCACAATTACAAATATTAAACCTAGCTGTCCTCTATTTTAATTTCTTTCACTTTTAATTTCAAAAAAATTTTCAAAAAAAGGGTGCTATTCGTGGCCGAGTGCAGAACAAACAAGCGTTAATTGACCCCCCATTGATACTCTGCCGTATCCCCAGCAAACACGAGTCATTGGCCCAATGTCGAGCCGGCGTTGTAGATGATGGGCCAACGTCAGGCCAACATTCGGCAAGAGTCCTCGTGTTTGCTGAGGTATCATCACTATTATCAGTTTATTACAATTACTATTATTAGCTCCCGCCGTCACTGTAGGTGAGCGAAGGGAGCTATGGATTCTACCTCCGTTTTTTTTGGCCTCTTCTTTTGCCTATAACTTTGTGAGAAAATAAGCTAGGATAACAATTTTTGGTATGTGGGTTACTTCCAGGTGGCTAATGGACGGGTTAAAATATTTTTAATCTGAATTCAATACGCAAGGTTGCAGAGGAGAAAATGATGATGTGACGGCGTTGGGCCGTTGGGCCGTCCGTAAACAATTCGTTTCCGGAGCATATCTCTGAAAGTACTTGTCCGATTGTCTTCAAATTTTACACACAACACCCCTAGGGGGTCTAGTTGTGCCTTTTGGGGTATTTGAACTTTGACCTACTTCTGGTTCAGAACTATGACCTATTTAGACGTTTTGACGCGCACTTCGTTTCCGGAGCAGATCTCGAAAAGTACTGGGCCGATGACAGTCATATTGCACATACATGTTCTCTAAGGTCCCTAGTTGTGCCTTTTCAGGTTTTTGGACCTTGACCTTGAAGTTGACCCAGCACTTTGACCTAATTTATAACATCGGTAAATCCGACTGAAAGATTTTGCGGAATATCATGAAAACCGCTCAAGATAGCTACACCATTACTATAAAACAAATTGTGAGGTTTCAGGAGAGGATGCATCTTGAAAAATTTCAAGTCGATAAAATTAAAAATGGCCGCCTATCGGCCATTATTCACCTCGACAGGCCTGATATTGCGGAATATCATGAAAACCGCTCAAGATTGCTACACCATTAATATCAAATAAATTGTAAGGTTTCAGGAGAGGATGCATCCTGAAAAATTTGAAGTTGATAAAATTCAAATGGCCGCCTATCAGCAATTATTCACCTCGACAGGCCTGATATTGTGGAATATCATGAAAACCGCTCAAGATATCTACACCATTACTATGAAACAAATTGTAAAGCTTCAGGAGAGGATGTATTTTGAAAAAATTCATTTTGTCAAAGTTCAAAATGGCCGCCAATCAGCCATTATTCACTTTCACATGGCTGTTATTTGGTAAACCGTGCTAGATGGCTAGACCATTACTGTAAAACAAAATGTGTGATTTCAGGAGAGGATGCATCTTGAAAAAATTTGACTCGATAAAATTCAAAATGGCCGCTTATCGGCCATTACTCACTTTCACATGGCCGTTATTTGGTCAACCGTGCTAGATGGCTAGACCATTACTGTAAAACGAAATGTGAGATTTCAGATGAGGATGCATCTTGAAAAAAATTGACTTAATCAAATTTAAAATGGCCGCCTTTTCGGCCATTATTTATTTTCACATGGCTGATATTTGGTAAACCGTGCTAGATGGCTAGACCATTACCTGATTACTATAAAACAAAGTGTGAGTTTTCGGGGGAGGATGCACCCTGAAAATTTTTAACTTACGAATTCAAAATGGCCGACAATCAGCATTATTTACCTCGATAGGCCTGATATCAGGTAAACCGTGCTAGATAGCTAGACCATTACTATAAAACAAAATGTGACGTTTCGAGAGAGGATGCCTTTTAAAAACTTTCGACTCAATCGAATTCAAAATGGCCGCCTATCGGCCACTATTTACTTGCACATTGCTGATATTTGGTAAACCGTGTTAGATAGCTGGACCATTACTATAAAACAAAATGTGAGTTTACAAGAGAGGATGCATCTTGAAAAAAATTGACTTGATCAAATTCAAAATGGCCGCCTATCGGCCATTATTCACTTTCACATAGCCGGTTTTTAGTAACCGTACTAGATGGCTAGACCATTACTATAAAACAAAATGTGAGATTTCAGGAGAGGATGCATCTTGAAAAATTGTGACTTGATCAAATTCAAAATGGCCTCCTATCGGCCATTATTCACTTTCACATGGGCGATATTTGGTAAACCGTGCTAGATGGCTAGACCATTACTATAGAATGAAATGTGAGATTTCAGCTGAGGATGCATCTTGGAAAATTTTGACTTGATCAAATTCAAAATGGCCGCCTTTAGGCCATTATTCACTTTCACATGGCCGATATTTGGTAAACCATGCTAGATAGCTAGACGAATACTATAGAATGAAATGTGAGATTTCAGCTGAGGATGCATCTTGAAAAAATCTGACTCGATCAAATTCAAAATGGCCCCCTATCGGCCATTATTTACTTTCACATGCCCAATATTTTGCAAACTGTGTTAGATGTTAGTCCATTACTATAAAACAAAATTTGAGGTTTCGGGGGAGGATGCACCCTAAGTTTTTAACTAATTTATATCGAATTCAAAATGACCGTAAATCAGCTATTAGTTAACTCGATTGGCCTGATATCGGGTAAACCATGCCAGATAGGTAGACCATTACTGGGATACTGATTAGGATCATTAATTTCAATGGAGGTTTGCAATCTCTGACAGACTGTCTAGTTCTTATCTTACTCTTAGACTGGGCTTCTTAGACCTAGTTGTCTTGCGTCTTGATTTTTGACCTAGTTTAACATAGATACATGTACATGTATTTCTTGTAAGCACGGTACAAATTTCCTGAATAGTGTACGTATTAAACAGATTGCTCTAAGAAAAACAAAATGTATCCAACTCCCCCATAGCCTGGTCAAGTTTGAAGATAAGGGCTGTTCCATAATTAGCTCCCGCCGTCACCGTAGGTGAGACGGAGGGAGCTATGGATTCTACCTCGGTTTTTTTTTTGCCTCTTCTTTTGCCTATGACTTTGTAAGAAAATAAGCTAGGATAACAATTTTTGGTATGTGGGTTACTTCCAGATGGATAATGGACAGGTTAAAATATTTTTAATCTGAATTCAATACGCAAGGTCGCAGAGGAGAAAATGATGATGTTACGCCTTTGGGCCGTTGGGCCGTTAGGCCGTTGGGCCGTCCGTAAACAATTCGTTTCCGGAGCATATCTCTGAAAGTACTTGTCCGATTGTCTTCAAATTTTACACACAACACCCCTAGGGGGTCTAGTTGTGCCTTTTGGGGTATTTGAACTTTGACCTACTTCTGGTTCGGAACTATGACCTATTTAGACGTTTTGACACGCACTTCGTTTCCGGAGCAGATCTCGAAAAGTACTGGGCCGATGACAGTCATATTGCACATACATGTTCTCTAAGGTCCCTAGTTGTGCCTTTTCAGGTTTTTGGACCTTGACCTTGAAGTTGACCCAGCACTTTGACCTAATTTATAACATCGGTGAATCCGACTGAAATATTTTGCGGAATATCATGAAAACCGCTCAAGATAGCTACACCATTAATATCAAATAAATTGTAAGGTTTCAGGAAAGGATGAATCTTGAAAAATTTCAAGTTGATAAAATTCAAAATGGCCGCCTATCGGCCATTATTCACCTCGACAGGCCTGATATTGTGGAATATCATGAAAACCTCTCAAGATATCTACACCATTACTATAAAACAAATTGTAAGGTTTCAGGAGAGGATGCATTTTGAAAAAAATCAACTGGTCCAAGTTCAAAATGGCCGCCAATCGGCCATTATTCACTTTCACATGGCCGTTATTTGGTAAACCGTGCTAGATGGCTAGACCACTACTATAAAACAAAATGTGTGATTTCAGGAGAGGATGCATCTTAAAAAAAATTTGACTCGATAAAATTCGAAATGGCCGCTTATCGGCCATTATTCACTTTCACATGGCCGATATTTGGTCAACCGTGCTAAATGGCTAGACCATTACTATAAAACGAAATGTGAGATTTCAGATGAGGATGCATCTTGAAAAAATTTGACTTGATCAAATTTAAAATGGCCGCCTTTTCGGCCATTATTCATTTTCACATGGCTGATATTTGGTAAACCTAGATGGCTAGACCATTACCTGATTACTATAAAACAAAGTGTGAGTTTTCGGGGGAGGATGCACCCTGAAAATTTTTAACTTACATATTCAAAATGGCCGACAATCAGCATTATTTACGTCGATAGGCCTGATATCAGGTAAACCGTGCTAGATAGCTAGACCATTACTATAAAACAAAATGTGACGTTTCAAGAGAGGATGCCTTTTAAAAACTTTCGACTCAATCGAATTCAAAATGACCGCCTATCGGCCACTATTTACTTTCACATTGCTGATATTTGGTAAACCGTACTAGATGGCTAGACCATTACTATAAAACAAAATGTGAGATTTCAGGAGAGGATGCATCTTGAAAAATTTTGACTTGATCAAATTCAAAATGGCCTCCTATCGGCCATTATTCACTTTCACATGGGCGATATATGGTAAACCGTGCTAAATGGCTAGACCATTACTATAGAATGAAATGTGAGATTTCAGCTGAGGATGCATCTTGGAAAATTTCGACTTGATCAAATTCAAAATGGTCGCCTTTAGGCCATTATTAACTTTCACATGGCCGATATTTGGTAAACCGTGCTAGATAGCTAGACGATTACTATAGAATGAAATGTGAGATTTCAGCTGAGGATGCATCTTGAAAAATTCTGACTCGATCAAATTTAAAATGGCCCCCTATCGGCCATTATTTACTTACACATGCCCAATATTTTGCAAACTGTGTTAGATGTTAGTCCATTACTATAAAACAAAATTTGAAGTTTAGGGGGAGGATGCACCCTTAGTTTTTAACTAATTTATATCGAATTCAAAATGACCGTAAATCAGCTATTAGTTACCTCGATTGGCCTGATATCAGGTAAACCGTGCCAGATAGGTAGAACATTACTGGGATACTGATTAGGATCATTAATTTCAATGGAGGTTTGCAATCTCTGACAGACTGTCTAGTTCTTATCTTACTCTTAGACTGGGCTTCTCAGACCTAGTTGTCTTGCGTCTTGATTTTTGACCTAGCCTAGGACTACATTAATAACCCTACACAAAATCAAATTCTAATTCGGAGCGGGAGCTCCTGGACTTATGTAGTCTTGTTATTATTATTATTATTAGCGGTAGCGCGCAACATTATATAATTTCTAAAAGTATCCGCTTTACATTCATTATGAAAACGATAAGCAAATAAGTTAAAAAGATCTTAAAAATGATCTTTTTACCGTAATATTTACAATTAAGCTAATGACTAAGTACTGTGTAAGCCTATTGTTGCAATGTTCATCAAATAATATGCCTAATCGGGGATATATTTATTTATTAGGTGACAAACACCCTTACTATGTTTGTCATCCGGAATAAAATTTAATATGCCCCTATACACTACAACAGGGTTCCCCACAAAAAAAAAATCATCTGGTTGTTCTCTCAAAAATATTAACTTAGCGCGCGTCAGCTTAACCCTTACACTGCTGCATAAAATTTGCAGCATTTGTGGTTGCCCACTGAGTAATAGATCTATCTAAAAGCCAATAAATTGCAAAATCAGTCACTGTCAGTTAGACATCTTTAAAACGCGAATGGAAGGACACCACAAAACGGAACTGAAAATAATAATCAAAAAAGGAATTGTATTTTTTATTTTTTTTTGTTAGAATTCATCCGGTCGGGCAGCCGGCATTTCCGGCACTGTGGTGAACCCTGCTACAATTAAAGTTAAAGTGTAAAAGATAATTTTAATATACATATTATATTTTATATATGTTTGGTGTCTGTAGCATTTTTTATTCATTCCGTACTTGTGACATTTCTAACACTACCGTTGTTCTAATTGATCGACACTGTGCCAAGTACAATATATTTGTAGGCCTACTTATCATGTCTATCGAAATACCACCTTTTATGTATGTTTTAAGCATCGTATTGTCTCAACATTTTACGATGTTTTGTATTATATATTATGTTTTAGCTATGCAAAGTTTGGTGTATGTGGCATATTTTATTCACTCCGTACTTTTGACATTTCTAACACTACGGTACCGTTGTTCTGATTGACTGTGTCGTGTGCCGAGTGCAATATATTTGCAGGCCTACCTATCGAAATACCACTTTTTCAATATGTTCTGAGCATCGTATTATCTCAAAATTTTACTATGGTGTGTATGATATACTATATATTAGACATACCAATTTTGGTGCATGTAGCTTTTCTTATTTATGCCGTACTTGTGACATTTCTAACACTAAGTTGTTCTCCTGCTGTTCTAATTGATCGCGTGCCGAGTACGATATATTTGTACATATTGAAATACCACTTTTTAAATAGCTTCCCTATTTCGTATAATTCCAATATTTTAGTATGATACGTATAACATATAAGGGAAGATGTGTGCGAAGTTTTATCTTCCTACGTTATTTATTTACCCTCTTTTACCTGGCATTTCTTGTGCCATTTCGATATGAGTGGCATTTCGATGGCATATCGTTATTTAGTGTGACCCTAGGTTGAGTAAGTTCGTGTTTAAAAAATCTTCAGAAAAAAAGATATTTAAGATTGTATTCGTGGTTATGAGCTTAAAGGGTTTTGGTTGGAATTATGTTGGCCCAGCGTTGCAGACGGTGGCATAACATTATTTCACAATTGGGCCAATGTATTGTGTTATCCGGGTAGTAACCTTAAGGGGGATGAAGCGTCAGTGCACCCGTATGGCAGTCAGAGCAAACACGGGACAATCACCCAATTCTGTTTCAATGTTGGGCCAGCGTCGAATATGATTGACGGCATTGACACTAACTTATCAGTGAATATCACAGCACGTTCCTGGAGTGAAAAAGACACGCGGCACAACCTGGATGTTGGCTAGCACTAACGATGGTGGTGGAAGGAATAGGTCTACCCATTGAAGATATACTTGTCTCCTTGTTTCTTTTAATAATTATATCCTCGACATTTAGGATAACCAATACAGTTATGTTTACAAACTATTAGGCCAATTTTTTGTCTAAAGCACTCAAACAGACTAAAGCCGGGCCTTCTCCTTTTCTAGTGTGTATGATATTACCTTCCATGGAGGGTAAAATGGGACTGATAAGAACACTTTTGTGCGCCTGGGCAACTTTAGGTACACTTTTTTTGTGCACCTACTGTTTTCATATGTCAAGGCCTGAGTAGGATGAGTAGGCGTGTGTATTTTGACAGTTCGATATCAACAATGCAACTTGGAAATGACATGATAATTTTTGCACAGGCAAGTTGGTCTGGTAGAGTAGACTATTGGTATTAGTAGGCTCTATAATCTGATAATATATGTCTAACAGTATTAAATAGTTTCGGCCGAAAAGTTGACAAGAGTGCAAATTTAGTTTCTTCAGTAAGCATACCCAGCAGAATATCTGGCGCCAAAGTGGATGTCAGTTGAACTGTGCTCCGCTCCATACTAGTGACAAACACAGCACACGTGGATACAGGCAGTCAGGCCCTGTCACAACACTCCAGACCACATGTCCAAAGCGGCACTGCTAATGCAACACACAATATATGGATTGATTAGTCAGTCTGTGATATGAATTTTCTCTTACTATCAAAAATGATAAATTATATTAATAAACACCCCAGAGTCTGGCAGGGAACGATTGCTCGAAGATTCATTGATAAGATTTCTAAAAAAGTAAGTGTGCTTCTGACTATACCCCACTTTAGGTCATATCACATGTTCTCACGTCTGTCTCCATCATGGCCATATAGAGGTAACCATATGTCACATCACTTCTCAGGTGGTGGTAAACTAATTTGCACTTGAAAATAGTACTTTATTTTAATTCATATTATTTTTATATTTTTATCGTTTCATCTTAATCTCTTTTTCATTCAATTATTTTCCAAATATGTATATATTTAAAATATACACTTGTTCTTGTTTGAGAGTATTAATAGGTTGGTTTTTAAAATGCTGGTGACAGTGATATTGGTAGGAGGGGGCTGTTGCATGTATTGAATGATTTGTGTCGTCTGCATCACTGCATGTCATTCAAAATTCAATGATGTGGTTTTCAATTGCCAAGCATATGTGGGATTATTTTCGACCTACCTCAGAAAATATCCCGCCGGAAAGTTGACAAGAATGTAAATTTAGTTTCTTCAGTAACCCTACCCAGCAGAATATTATTTTAGCCCCACCTCAAAAAATATCAGATTGTGTGAAAAATAAAATACATTATAGTTGTGTAGACTTGTCGCCTACGGCTAGATGCACATGGACTGATTTCAACACACTCAAAATAACAACGGAGACATCCACTAACTTATTCTGTGTATTGTTGTGTTTATACAACTGTGTTGTCTCAGCCTCGCTTAGGGTTTCTACTTCAGTATGCCTTGTTCATGTGACTAGAGTAAACTATAATTTGCATAATAAATGTTTACAAAATATAAGTGGCGACCGTTTGAAAATCATCCGGGGTTACAATCATTAAAATATGTTATATGGGAGCTCTGAAAGATGCATTCAGGCCACAAATATGCTGCATTTTGTGTAATGATTAAACTGACAGTCATGTTTTGATAATGCTACAACAATAGTTACTTCAATGTGGGCCACTTTAAAACTTGCGTTTTAAGAAAGTGTTTAGAGAAAACACGGTACAATCACCCAATGCTGTTTTAATGTTGGGCCAGCGTCAAAGACTGTGGGTCAGCATTGAAACAGCATTGGGTGGATGCCACATGTTTGCTGATTTGCTGGGGCCAGTGTTAGTGTTGGGCCAGCGTCGTAGAAGATTGACAGCATTAAACCAGCAATGGGCTGTGACGCTGGCCCAACATTGAGCGGAATTTGGTGGGATGACCTACATCCTTTGTACGAGGTACATGTACATCGTAGAGACATGCGGCAAGTATTGAATGAATATTGGCTATTACAGGCAATGGTGGTGGAAGGATATATTTTAGCTTGTCTCCTTGGCTCTATCCTTAATTATATCCTGGACATTTAGGATTCTGGTCCATGAGGAAGACCGATACACTGTTTATGTTTATAAAATATTAAGCCGATTTGTTTGTCTATCGCACTCGAACAGACTAAAGCCGGCCCGCAGAATTAGGGAGCTCCTGTTCTAGTTTTAAAATAACATAATAATTGGAGGTGAATGAGCGTGAAGGCATAGCTCGAAAAGCAAAATAATAGCACCTCAAAAAACACAAAACATGACTTTTTGAAACTGTTTAATTTCATTAATTACATTTGAACAATGTAACTCTGTCATTATCTGTCTACTCTATGGAATGGCGTGTACAGAATGACTGCCATTACAACTCTGCCGTCTGATTAGCCACTCAGTTATAGTATAACTGCCATACGAATAGCCACACCAAAAAAATGTATATGTCTGATAAGCTCTAGTCTAATGTTTTTTTATTTTGTCCAGATCAGTATCTCCGAATGATCACTATCTTTTGCTTTTTTACTTTGCAGGTGTTAGATCACTTTATAGTGCTTCTGCATTAGGAATGGACACCTATCAGAGGCAAAGAGCCTACACGCTGGACAGAGTTGGCGACCTCAAAGGTAAAATAATACAACCAGCTTTAATAATATGTAAATGTTTTGAATTTCGCATCCAGTGAGGGTGTTTTTTTTTATTTATAAGTCCAAATTTATGATTTCACTCTCAGTTGCTAAAAAAAAAGTTTTTTAGCAGTCAATATGAAATATAAAATTATGCTATACAATTCTGAAAACCACTTTTCACAGTGGCTGATACAACTTGCAACATCAAGACTTGCAAATGCTTGCTCACAAATTAAACAAATATGAGTGATTTCCACCCATTTAAGTTGTGGGTCACTGTAGCGACACACAACTTCAAGTGGGTGAAAATTTAAATAAATTAACTCTGCAGAATAAAGGTTAACAATATTAACACTTCCCCCTCTAATCACAACAATAGTCGTTTTTTTGTTAGCCTAAACGAGTAATTTTCACCCACTTGAAGTTCATGTGGGTCGTGGTAGCAAGACACAACTTCAAGTGAGTAGAAATGTAAATTCTATAGCTGGCTTTAACCCTTACAGCGCGGGGACCGACTTTAGTCGTCAGAATCTGACGTCTGTAGACGTCAGATTCTGACACTAAAGTTGGTCCCCACACTGTAAAAGTAAGAAATATTTTTAATGGCCGTAGACCCATAACATAGGTATTCAAATGAATCGGAAAGATCTAACTAAGACTGTTATGATGATTTCAAATCGAAAAAAACACTTTGTCCTCCAAGGTTTTCATAAAAAAATTCAGCGCTTCAAGGGTTAACTGGGTGGACTCACCTGGACTGTGACATATTTTTTTCAAATTGTGTCACAATTTGAAAAAAGTCCACCCAGTTAACCCTTAACCCTGAGAGGACCAAATCGGAATGCAAGAATTTCAGCATTACACCTTTAACCCTTTAACCGCCAAATTATTCAATTTGAATTTTCACCCACTTGAAGTTGTGTCTCGCTGACGCGATCCACAACTTCAAGTGAGTGAAAATTATTCAGATTTCTCAAAAGGGAGGTCAGCTCTTTTCAAATATTGCTAATTCATGTCACATTTGAATTTTTTCTTTAACATGTTTAAAAAGTAGTACTTCATGTGGTAGTAAAAAATGAAAAAACCTGAATATATTCGGTACCGGCGGTTAAAGGGTTAACTATGTTGACTCCCTTTGTGACTTGTCTGGAACCTCTGATCTTCAACCTCCAATGCTCCCGTCATGATCATGTTGAAGAGAAGGTTCACTGTGGTAACAGCTTGAAATGTTGACATTTCTAAGTTTTGTGAACTCAAGATTTTTAGTGACTTCACACGAGCAGCTGTCACTACAGTACAGTCTGCAAGTTAAGATGAATACATGTGTGTTTGGCACACTTTTCTAAAGAATATCACATGAAGCTTCCCTTATTTTAGTAAATTTCCCACATATATTTTTCACTTTTTTTAAACTTACATTGCTAAATAGTGTTCACCAAGAATGACACACTCTACATGTATATTTAGTTCAAAAAGTTACAGATTGTAATTTTTATTGTTTTTAAATAAATTTGTATTGCTTTACAGACAAGTTTTGCAGTCGCATGGACAGCTATTTGTCAGCAGCAGACAAAAACACAATATTTACAGATGATCTCAAGACAATAGTCTACATCGCAGAAACTGAAGCTGAATACGAGATCACAGCTAAAATGTTCAAGAGGTTAGTCGGTGCACAATTTCCGTGTGGCCTTGTATGGTTTGCAATGTGAACGACATTAATTACCCTTGTGTGGCCTGTAGCTAGCTTTTCTAATAGAAAATAAAGCTCTTAATTTTAATTACAGAGCATAGAATTTAAATTAACTTGTAAAAATGAGAGAATCCTGCCCAACATCAACAAGTCATAATACTGAAGAAAAAATATGGCTGGGATGACAAATCAGTCAGCATTTTTCAGAAAAAAATAACACCTCTTCACATTACCACCTCAAACTTCAACAGGGCAAAAATTACTTATATTTGTTTTGTAAGAGACCAAATCTTTGCAAATCTGATATTTAAACACTGATTTTATTGACAGTGATTTAATCTGTTAGTCATGCTTATAAAGTAGATTAATAATGACTATAGTCGTGCTTAACCCTTTAAGCCCTCACGATGCATTAAAGCATCATTCCTGAAAACAGACCTAATTTTCTAACTAAAGGTTTTAAAATGAAAATTTCCATGAAACTGGTTTAGCAATATGTGGCAATTTTCTTTAATTTTTCATCCACCAAGTCATCTTCATCCACTACAAGTCGAAAATTGCGACAGCAATTCACGACTTGTAGTGGATGAAGATGACATTGGTAAATGCAGGCTTGAAAGGGTTAAAGGTTAACCACTACCACCACCCACAATTTCAAGTGGATGAAAATTACTCATATGTTTAACATGTTTAATTTGAGAAAGAAAATTTGCAAATCTTGATGTTTAATCACACATTTATTTCCCAATAAAAAATGACTAACAGTATATGTAGTCTCACCTAGAGGCTTAAGGGTTCATATAACCTAGTACATTTTAAGTCTGATTAACTTGAGTAGTCTAGTGTGATTTTATCAGCCCTTCTATTTATATTTACAAGTTATAAACTGATTAAAAATGTGAAAATGTCTTTAATTTGTGACACTGCAATACATTGTGACCTAAATTTCAGATCTCTAGCCAAGTAATATTCAGTGAGATACAATTTCAGGTGATTAAAAATTTTAATTGATATTTCTCTACCCAAGTGCACGGATGTACACAGATGTTGTGTATGGTAGTAGTAAGTACTGTTATAAGTGCCTACCAGGGTGTTTTAACTATCATATTTTCACACTGTTTAATTTGAGAAAGAACATTTGCAAAGAGGCTTCACAGTGTGAAAATATGATAGTTAAGACCCTGGTAGGCACTTATAACAGTACTTACTACACAACATATGTGTACATCTGTGCACTTGGGTACAGTGAATAATTGTTTTTTAAATTTTATGTTTCAGATTTCACACACAGAACCAAGATCTTCGGTTTTCAAACTTTGTATTTGGACCCATTGTTTTAAGAATGTTTCATAATACAGGAGAAGCAGAGATGGCGTATGAACTATTCAAAGATGAGGTTAGGCTCTACATCCCTTTACTTTTATGTCAGATAGATGAATATATCTGTTTTTATCTTAGGAAATTATATTTTAGTGACCAATTTTTTTTTTTATTATTTAATTATTTTTGGGAGTGTTTTCCGCACAATTGAAACGAAAGGAATAAAAAAATCTATGGTTCTCACTTTTTTACCCCTCAGTGATTAAGGCTGTGGAGTATAGTGATCACCAGAGTCGGGCGGGCGGGCGAGCGGTCAGAAATTCAGTTCTTACCAAAAAGTTAACTGATCTATTTTGTTTATTTTTTACATACATGACCTATGTGCCTGGGCAATTCTCCCATTTCATTTTCTTTTGGCGCCAAGCCATAAGCGGCCATTTTCCAAGATGGCCACAGGTCTAAAAAGCTTTTGGGCACCATAACTTATGAACCATTGGCTGGATTGCATTCAAATTTGGTGTAGTTGTTCTCTAGGTATTTCTGATGATCTGATTAACTTTTGGGATGAATTCATTAAAAACAAAATGGCTGCCGCAGCCATTTAAAAAAAGATGGCCGACTAAAAAGCATGTGAGCACGATAACTTATGAACCGTTGCTTGATTGTATTTCTGATGATCTGATTAACTTTTGGGATGAATCATTTTTATCATTATTTCTTGATATTGATGGACAGAGCCTACGGCTGAGGGGTCCTGCCATCAATTGATGGCTATTTTTTCTAGAATTATGCAACGCTGAGTTTAGGCTCTACAACCCTTTACTTATATCTGTATATATGTCAGATAGTTGAATATGTTTTATGTCAGGGAAATATTAAAAAAAAAATAGAAAATAACAACAACAAAATAGTGTATCTATCTGTGTTTTTATCTTAGGAAATTATATTTTAGTCACAGGATGTTAGGATTTTATGAAATTTTTTTAACACAAATGTAAATACAGTCTGAAAAAATTAAGGCATCTGAGACAAACAGCAATATTTTTACAGGTCCTTTACAGCTTATTTTCTGTGTGGGGGTGGGGGGGGGATTTCATTGACAAACAATCACATCCCTGCTTTTAACCGCTTATAAAGATACCAATAATAATCCTTTATCTATGATTGTTTTTAATATGCTATATTAGCATGATCCGTGGGTTAAATCACTGTCATTGGCATCAAGAGTTGCAAATGTTTGGTCCAAAATTAAAAAAATACTGGTATGAGTAATTTTTACCCACTTGAAGTTGTGTGAGTTGCAAGACACAACTTCAGGTGGGTGAAAATTAAAATGAGATAAGTTGGCGGTAAATGGTTAAATTCTAATCTAATGATTTTGAAAAGAGCACTTTTATTAACCTTTAGGGATGCAATCTTTTAGAATTTCTACCCATAGAAGTTGTGTTTGCCACCGCGACTGACAACTTCAAGTGGGTAAAAATTACATTAAATTATATTACATATACCGTTACATGTACACAATTTTATTCAAAACATATGCCAATCTTGCTGTTTTGATGTTTATTTTGTCTTCAAATTTTCTTGTTCAGAGGACAAATAAAAAAGGCTGAAATAGTTATAGATGTAAAATTTTTCAATACTACTCTGTTACCCATCTCATTTTAGTGATGCTTTTAACATGTTGAGTGTTTTTATGTTTCAGTTTGAGGTCAAATTATACAGTGGTCACCCATTCTTCAAATGTGTTTCTCCTTAATTTCATTTTTGTTTAATTTGTTCCAATTTTTTTATATTTTTTTCTCTAGGAGTTGGCTGGTTTTTTCGATCAGATGTCATCATATGTGATATTGATGGACCTTCTGTTTGAAAAAGAACAGTACTCGAGCGTACTTGATATGTTGGACCTGGTTTCCCAGAAGCAGCTTGGTGGCTTTAGGTATCCACATGACTGTGTGACTCTCGCTTTAGCAGCTTGCAGCAAAATGGTAGAGTAATGTGTGTCATGTAATCCATTTAAAAATATGTGTAATCTATTGTTTTTCTTCATCTCATCCAAGACAGCACTCTCTGTACATGTACTTTTTATGATGTCACAACGACTTATCTCAGCCTCCATCTTGTACCGTCAAAGGAATGAGTTAATTGACTTTTAACCCTTGTCGTTCTGCATTGTCAGTTGTTACCAATACTTTGTTCAATTGAATCTGGAATTGCTAACACAATTTCCAGCTTCAAATGACAAAATATATTTCCATTTATGATAACAAATTAAATTGTTTGTTTAACTGAGGATCAACCATACACTATTTTGTGAATTATTTTGCGGGGTTTATGTTTGATTACACACCTATAAATACAGCTCTAGCAAGACGAGGGTTAAAGGGTATATTTTGGGAACAAACATATAAACTTTCTTCTTTCCTGTATCGGGTGACGCAGTCAATGCTAAAAAAAATCAAGATTATTTCTATTTGCATCCCCAAATATATCACACTGCTTTTGCTATTTTGAGAATATCATGATACCAATTTTAAATGGTGCAATACCATAGATTAAGGTGGTTCATTATAAAAAACACAACATGTTTGCTTAAAAAATACTGTGGTAAGTAGAATAAGATAACAGTAATTGGGGCATAGAGTTCATACCGAGATGACGCCATCCCAGCATAGTTTACGTCTCACACAAAGGAGAATAGTACCCATTGCAAATGGATTCACTTTCACTCTTGTTTTATTTTAATTACTTTTTAGTTTTAAAACAAATTATGTTTCAAATACTAAATCTATACATAGTCATAAAATTCCACCGCATTCCATCATTATTTATGCACCGAGTATTAAACCTACAATGACCACTCATGTACAATGACTCGTAGCCACATCAAGCCCTCACCTTGGATGTGGTGATTTGTGCTGAGATGAGCCCATTTCGCCTTCCCAACGGTGTTGTATGCATATAATAATAGGTGTCTACATTCATCATCATAGATTGAATTTAACATTTTCAGGAAGTTTAAGCATTGTGCTGAATTGTCGATAAATGAATGATGATTTTTTCTCTTTGTTTTAGGATACACCAGATGCATTTGAATGGACAATGACCCTCCTACAAAATCTCAAGAAAAATGATACTACTTTATCAATGCGAAGTGTTGTGTATGGTGCTAAGCTGGCCCATAGTCAGGTAGGATTTACCTTAAACCTTATTTTGACCTGATGATAATAGATATTTAAGTTTATTATTTTGGAAGAGTATTAACCCTCACACTGATTATTTTTTTGGTATATTTTTCATTCATTCAAAGGTGGAATGGCTAACACAATTTCTTGCTTCAAATAACATAATTTGTTTTTAAAACTGGACTCCTTAATTGATTTATCTGATTAACTGGGCATCTACCACTAGATATTAAATATTTGCACACATGAATACTGCTCTGCAAAGCCAAAAGGCAGTATCTGGCTTTACACTACAGTATACAGCTCCAGCGTTACAAAGCGTTGGTTATATAGTTATATAGTGTGTATAACAGCTCCAATTGTAGTTGTTATTTTAAATACCATAACCAAAGATCGTGAACAATAAGATGGTCGACTTCTAAGTTTCACCATACAAACGTGTGAAATATATTTTGCAGTGGTGTTGCCTATTTGCAGGGATTAGAACTATCAGTGAATTATCATATAAAGCAAATGATAATTTTACCCCTTTAACATATAAATATACAATAATATTCTGTATGTTTGACAATTTAACACTATCTTTGCAATATTTATTTATGTAACCACTAATACAGCAGATAAATCATCTTATATCAAAATAAAATTTAGAGATTAAATATCTTTATGTCAATAAAAAAAAGAGTGCACAACGTACACATATATCTGGGCACAGAACGGCAGATAGTAATGCCTGTATATAACAGACGGTGGGCCAGCATTACCCCAGCATTTGGGTCAACATTTCTGTGTTAGCTGGATGTCACCTGCACGTCTTTTAGCAATGAATATGTAGGCTTTGTTTGACCCCTGAAGCACCAAAGGGAAACAAATTAATAATAACTGAACCACAAATTATTGGATGAAAAATGAAAGTTAATCTCAATATTTATTTTACTAATTTTTATGAGCTAAAATATTTGTTGTTTTTCGTAGCATCAATTTAATGTATTGCTGTAGTGAGACACGACAGTCGGAATTTTAATTGAATAGCTCAGTGCTCTAGTGGTTAAGGGTGAAACTTTGATATGCCATGGACTTATAATGCACAGAGCATCATATTAGCCAATCACGTCTATGCAGTATAATTATTTTTAATCTGACTAAACCACTGTGATTGGGAATAAAATAAGTGTTTATACATCAATATTTGCGAATGTTTGGTCTCCAGTTAAACAAATATAAGTACTTTTTGCTCACCTAAAGTTGTGGGTCGTGGTAGCGAGACACGACCTTAACCCTTACACTGCTGTATAAAATTTGCAGCCTGTGTGGTATTCCACTAAGTAATATCTGGCAACATCTGATGAACAACTGATATTAAAAGCCATTATATTACAAAATCAGTCAGTTAGCTATCTTTAAAGCGCAAATAAAAAGACACCACAAAACAAAAGTAAAGTGAAATTGTATCATTAACCCTTACAACGCTGAATTAATTTTGTATAAAGCATGGAAACCAAAGGGTAAATTTGTATTTATCATAAATGTCTTACTTAGCTCTGTCTGCTTCATTTGAATACCTATGTTATGGGCTCACGGCCATTATACATATTTCGGTTCTTTCAGCGCGAGGACTGTCTTTATACATCACAATCTGACGTGTACAGACGTCAGATTTTGACGTCTACAGATGTCATATTCTGAGGTATAAAGACGGTCTTCACGCTGAAAGGGTTAATGAATCATTGTTTAAACATTTAACTAGGTATTAATATTGGTTTCACACATGTTATAGGGCAAGTCAGACACTGCTTTGGAAATTTTATCTTTGATTGGAGAACGCCCTGCAGCCTCACGTCTTCCTATGGCTTACATAAATATGAAGGTGAATTAATTATTTTCTGTAATTGAAGCAAACTTTTTTCGGCAGATACGACAATGCTAGTTTTATCAACTCTGTTCAAGAGACCTTTTGTCAAGAGCTCATTAGCCTTACGAGAATTGCTAACAATTGTTTGAGTAGGTCGGAGTGCTATTGGCTGCCTATACATGTTGAAGAAGGGAGACATTACAAGGATTATCAATGAGCTTTTAGTATTTTCATCAGGAGAATGATTTGAAGCACAAGAATTTTGAAAAAAAGAAATGCGATGGTAAAACAGGCACGTGGTCTTTAATGTCAGAAACATGTGTAATTTCAAAGTCTGTTAATACCATGATTACTCTCACATACTTCTTTAAAATGTGAATACACTTGGCCAATCACTTATCTTCAGCTTGTATGTGTCTGGAATGGGGGCAAAGCTCAAATTCCTCATTCTAACATAACATTACTACAGCATTTATTTTATGCTTTGTTTGCCCATCTAGAAAATATCATTATTTTTTATTTGATTATAAACACTATAATAAAGTTATTGAGATCTCTCTGTAATCAAGATTAGTTCACAAGCCATGATTGTTGATAATAATTTGGCATTTTTTCTATTCTTGCAGGCATTAGTGTATACTGGCCTTGGTCGCTTGGAAGAAGCTGTGCAAATATTACGTTCAATCATTGAGATAGATCAACCAGACACAATAGCGAGGGGTGGCGAAGTGTTTGTCAACACGGTCAGTAAACACTTTTTCCTTTTTGTATATACTCTTAATTAACCTAATGTCCTGAGTCTGAATTTTTTGTTTTTAGTAGAGCTTTAGCTCTACTGTTAGCATGGTGTTGGTCTGAGTGGTTTTCTGTATGATTTATTTCACGACAATAACTTTAAATTTATCGAATTGAGAACATATCTATCTCCATGTGTGTGTTAAGAATAACTTTTTTTATTGCACCACGAAGCCACATTTTGAGATTTTAGTGTAGTTGGTCCAATGAACACTGATACAAATGACGCCTTATTTCCCCATCTCTAATACAACGTCAGCCATGCGAGGTTGTGCATCTGGCTATATTGGGTGACGTCACGCGTGGCACGTGACCTTAGCAATACATCAGCAATACCAACCTGACAGTGTAGGTCTCAGTTGATACACTGTGCTATCCCCATGAACGTATGCAGTATGCATATACCTACCCCTGTGTGTACATATATGTATAAGACACATGACCTGTATTAAGGAACATCAACCTTGCAAACACGATACCATGATCCAAGTGAATGTTGTTTAAATGTTGGCCCGCCGTCTCGGAAGTCGACCCGACATTAAAACAACATTAGGTCAACGTCTCGTGTTTGCTGGGAAGTGCAACTGGCTTAATAGTAATACGGCAACGCTGACCAAATGTTGGGCCAGCGCCGTAGACGTTGTGCCAACATTGAAACAATGCTGGCTCCATGTGATTGTCCAGCGTTATGGTGTTTGCTAGGTCAGTTTGTCCAATGTCTGTCCCATAGGCATCGGCCTACACAACAACACTCAGCTGACACAAGAAAAGATGTTGAATCAATGTTGGTTCAACGTTCGTCCACCGTCTACGACGTTGAACCAACGTAAATCCAACATTGATTCAACGTCTTGTCTCTGCTAGCCTGCCAATACATGTATATATATAATATGCCTATCGGCCACTCACTGCCCAACAAAACAAACATTCACCCGATGTGGCATTAATCTGTTAAAGGGAACCCCTTGGGATGAGACATTTTGAATGTTGTCAATTTTGAAAATTTAATTCATATGAAGCTATATAGCCTACTCATCTTAACTAAAAATACAAAAAAGTCAAAAGACAATTTTAAAGCACCGAAAAAGAGTGAAATAGTTATATTTCCAGTTCGTATATTGCCATGTAAACAAAACAAGTCAGCAATATACAGCACATTACACCACATATTCCCACGTCTTGGACAGGGAGATCATAGCAATCGCCGCTAATTGGCCGCTAATTGGTGTCCTATAGTCAGGACATAGGGGAATACACCTGCAACACTGATTTTCTGCCCAGCGCTGGGCCGACGGCATCAACATGTGGCCCAATGCTGTAGGAACATTCAATCGTCCTTCAGCAAGTGTTTGGGTATAAAAAAGTTTGTTTGGGTTTTAAGCGGTTTCATAAAAATGTTGATAAAAAATATTTTTAAAAATCCAAAAACTCTGAAAAAAATAAAATCATGATCTGTGGGATACACTACTTCATTACAAAACTAAAATCGAAAATTGATGTCATCGCAAGCGGCTGCTTTAATGCTGGGCGAGCTTCGTAGACGTTGCTGACCATTAAACCAGCAAAAAAACAATTCATTGATAGAGCTCAAGCTCTACTTCAGTGCCGTCAGGCTCTAGTATTATTTATTGTCATTTGAAGCTGTAATTGCTCATGCAATTTCCAGCTTCAAATAATGAAAAACCCTTCCAATCGTGAGAAATAGACCTCTCTAACTGTATGTAAACATTTTTATTTTCCTTGGATTACCCAAGGAAAATAAAGATGTTTCACAGAGCATATCTCTGAAACGTCTTCGGGAATTTTTCCATAATGCACATATTTATCCCCCGGAGGGTGTAGAGGTTCCTTTTTATAAGTTATGACCTTTGACGTACCTTTTGACCTACATCTCTGATAGCTTAGCTTAGTCACTAACACTCTTGTTTCTGGAGCATATCCCTAAACCCCTGAGGGATTTCTTCCTTATTGCACACACTTATCCCTCAGAAGGTATAGATGATCTGATATGCCGTTTGGGGAATAGGACCTTTGACCTATTTTTTGAGTTACATCTGTCAGCCAAAATAGATTAGTGATTAACTACTTTTCATACTCATATTGTACACACACATCACTTAGGTGTTGTGGATTTTGCATTTTGGGAGTTATGATCTCCGACCTACTTTTTTACCTCTGAACCAAAAGAAAAAAATAATCTTGTTTCCGGAGCATATCTCCTTGGGTGTTTTCCATACTGCACACAAACATCCCTCAGGGGGTGTACATATGTCTTTTGGGAGTTATGATATCTGACCCACTTCCTCAAGCACATCTCTATGCAAAAATTACCAAAATGGTTGGAGAATCTGTTGACTAATTCTGACCCGAACATAATTATGAATGTGCCTTTTGGGGGTCATGACCATTGATTTACTTTTTGACCCATATCTTTGAACCAAAATGGCTAAAGAATCCGTTGACCTATATCTTTTTTAGCGGCATAGGAACATTGTGGGGAATCACTTTTCACCTGCTTTTGGGCCTACATCTCCGAGCCAAAGCAGCGTAGGGAATAACAATCTCGTTTCCAGAGCAGATCTCTGAAACCACGTGAAGGATTATGGTGGCCTTTGGATTCTTGTTTAAAATATGCCATCTGGTCACAGGGTGGATAAATGCGACTGGGTTGACACAAATTAAGTTTACACGTGTGTTATCTTTGTCACTAACAGATAGAGAATCTGCAGCAGGCGGTTCAGACACGGGACGAGGCAGATCTGACACGTCAGTTTGACCTGGTCAAGAAAGGCCTGACCCAGGGAAGCCACATCTCACAGATCGCATGGGAAGACTACATATACCGCCCCATATTCAGAAACAAGAAGTATCAGGAAAGCTTTAACCAGAGAAGACGCGGAAATTACGGAGGCCGTCGCCAGATGGCGACAGTGTCATACAGAGGTGGACTGGCGAAGGGCGAAGAACAGTTGTTCTCTTGATATCAACTGACCAACATATTCTCCCAGTAAACATCAGGTGCAGCTCAGCATTGGCTCGAGGTCGGACCATCGTTTGCGACGCTGGTCCAACGCCGACCCACACTCTGTGGAGCATCTCCTGTTTACTGGTTATTGTTAGGATCATATTTTATTTTCATTTTTAGCATCGTGTTGTCATTATCATGTAATATAAACTGCAATTATGTAATCAATAAAATCATTTTGTACTGTGTACTACCAAAGTTTGTATTCTGTCTCTAAGTATGAACCTGGCTTAAATTTAGCTACCGCTCAGACACAGAGGCTCGACCCCACAATATTTAATTTTCACCATTTCACCATAAATATACTACAACAAACACGAAACATTGAGCCAACGCTGGCTTAATGCTTGGCAACCGTCTGCTACTTTGACCGAGAATAAACCAACATTGGTTCAATGTCTCATGTTTGCTGGGCTCAAGAACTTTGACACAAGCTAAGATTTTTATGTTAAAAAATATCATAAAAGAAACATTTGTATATTGATAAAATTTAATTATTTCTAGTGTGAAATACTGCGAAATAACGTATTTTAGGATAATTTTATGATAATGAAAAACAGTCATCGCTGTGGTCGCCATAGAATTATGAGTTTTCATTTCTTACATTTTCATTTAACGTTTAAAATACTTTCAATATTATATTGTCATCTATTACATTAATGTGTAATTTAGTAGATTTATCTAAAGCACAACGAAATGCAATTAACTACAACAGGTAGATTTCCACACCTGTGTTCGTGATCAACAATGATGAACAGTGATGACATCACCACTAGGAGAGGACTAATTAGGTGTGATACTGGAAAGCCTACCCCCTTAATGCTTAAGACCACATTTATATTCATAATTACCCCCTGCCCAATGGAGTTGTGGCGGTGGTATTGACGTTGCCACGGATGTCCGGCCGTCTGTCTGTCCGCATTTCATATTGCATACACACATACCTTAGGGGGTGCAGATGGGTTATTTGAGGTTTATGAACTTTGACCTACTTAAATGGCCGAGCATCGACCATAAATAAGTAGCCCTCGCCGAGGCAGGCTGCTTACTGTATTTCACACTGTCCGCCGTCGCTGTTATTTGTTTTTCAAAATAGCTACTAATCTATCAACTTCTACTTCGTCATACTTCACATAGCAATCACATACCACTTGGAAATGTTTTTGGTGACATTTTGATCCCCATGTCACCAACCCTTTAATTACTACTCACTGAGGACACTAACGAAGAAATGCTCGTTAGCGTGTTTCAGGAAAAAGTTTCCATCACATTTTCTTTTAATTTGGCCCATATGCTCAACTATTTTAGTCAATGACCTGATTAACTTTTGGGAGCAAACAAAATTTAAAATGGTTGTTTAGCGGCTATTTTGAATTTGAGATATTTTGTGATATTTACATAACTCAAAAACAATGCAAAATATTTGGACCATGAATATAAAACTAAATGTAACGTCTCACACAAGGATAAACCATGACGAATTTTGCAGAAATAAAATCCAAAATGGCAGGCTGGCGGCCTTTTTTAATCGTGTTTTCTCATTATCTCGGAAATCTTGTATAATAGCTGATATATCAACTTCTGCTTCCTCGTACTTGACATAGCCACCACATACCACCGGGTAATTTTTTTTGTGACATTTTGTTCCCCATATCATTTACCCTGCTACGACCACTAACAGAGAAAGCCTCGTTAGCGTGTTTCAGAAAAAAGTTTCCAGCAGATCTTTTAATATGGCAAATATGCTGAGCTATGTTAGCGGATGACCTGAATAACTTTTGGGATTAAACACGTCGTCCTAACTTTGTCATAATATTTACGTAAATAGGATTTTAGCTTGACCAAGAATATAAAACAAAATGAAATAGTCCACGGACCAGAATTGTTCACCGTGGACTAAACCCCCCCCCCCCCCCCCCCACATACACACACACTAGTCTCTATGAGTGGTACCATTTTGTTCAGGGGATATGTCTGAGACATATTTCGCAGCCTGGATATAGAAACACTTTTAAATTTGACGTAAACGGGCTTCTCTATGCCTTTTTTCTTTGCCACATACATGGTATTGTTTGATACATGTAATTATTGTATTATATATGGTTATCTGTATTAGTGAGGCGCACAACGGGCCCAAACATGTCAAAACTGTGACCAGTAGGGCCTAACTCTAACGATTTACCTTCTTATGCATACAAACATATATTACCAATGTGCCTAGTCAGTGTAATGATAATATTAAACTCTTTAAAAAATAATCGATGTTTTTTGTGAGAATTATAAATAAAATGTATCTCTGCTTCTATTTAAGCTTTATATGATTTATATATAGTCGGATTCACATTAACCGTGGTGAATGGATTTCGCCGATTTCTCAATCAATTCTCAACCAATTTTCATGAAACTTTTCACACATTATTTCCCATTCATGTCGTGACTACCCTGAAAGTTCCGCGAAGTTTTGATAAGTATTTAGGACGTTAGACCATTTGATATGAAGTAAATAAATAAAAATGTTGCCCTCTATAACCCCATTAGCTTCCTCTCAGAATTGTATTACATGTCAAATGGTCTAACTTTTAAAATACTTATCAAAACTTCGCGAAATTTTCAGGGCATCTCGACATGAATGGAAAATAGTGTGTGTAAAATTTTACGAAAATTGGTTGAGAATCGACTGAGAAATCCGCGAAGTTCAATAATCCTGGTTGATGAATTTAATGTGAATCTGACTATAGTAACTATTCAAATTGGAACTATATGACATGACAGATAAATATATATTAGAATAATTTACTTCATTTTTCTTTTATTCACCATGTTAACACACTATTTAATTTATAAAATAAAATTAGAATAAAATGATGAAAGATAATTGAGTTACATGTATGCGAGCTTTGACACTTTTTATCATAAAAATGATCTATTTACTCAATATACCGGTAATGCAGCTTACGAAGTCCATTTCGTATAACCCAAACTGTATCTGAAACTAAGGATTTGAGCCACAGATTGCCCCGGTACAAATACGTGTAGTAATTCCTATGGGCGCCCACGACTCAGGCTCGGTCACAATTTATCAAATCAAATATAGATTTGTTAGAATCAGAGGGCTCCCATCTTAATATTAAAAAGGATATATTGAAGTACAAGACCTAAAATGTTTACATCTTTATCATTTTTTTAAACTATCACGTCAAAATATCGAACTTATTACGTCCACTATCATTCTGATGGGTTGTAATTAATTCTTCATTTCGATCAGTTGTATTGAATTCTTCATTCCGATGGGTTGTGTTGAATTCTTCATTTCTATGGGTTATAATAAATTCTCCATTTTGATTGGGTGTATGAGATTATTCTTTTCGATAGGTTGTATTAAATACTTCATTACTATAGGTTGTATTAAATTCTTCTTTTCGATGGGTTCTATTAAATTATTCATTTCGATGGGTTGCATTAAATTCTCCAATTCGATGGGTTGTATTGAATTCTTTATTTCGATGAGCTGCATTGAATTCTTCACTTAGATGGGTTCTATCTGATTCTTCGTTTCGATGGGTTGACTTGAATTCTTCATTTCGATGGGGTGCATTAATATACGGGTCTAGCAGCATTTGGGTTAAAGCTTTGCACTTTTTTCACTGCAGAAAAAAAATATACCGTGCAAGCACTCAAAATACCCCTTGGCTGATGCAGTGACTCAAAATGGCCACAAATCTGACACAACTGTTTCCTAAGGGTCATTTTTAGATGTTGAGGTAAACTGGATTTGACCTCTGATGACCTCTAGAGGTCATTGACCTCGAAAGGTCAAAATAGTCAACGGCAAAGCCAACAAGTAGTGGAAATTGTATATTTCAATGTCCATGATTTGTTCATGTGTCCCAAAAGTGTGTCAAATACCCGAAGTGACAGTTTTGAATTATAAAAATAACACCAAGGTCATGTCAAGGGCACACCAAGGTCATTTAGAGGTCAAACATGCAGAAAATAAGTAAAATTTCTACTTTGTATCAATTTCCACACTGTTGTTGTGCAAGCATTCATTACAAAGGACTGTTTTTTGCATATTCTTCGCCATATGTATTTTCCACACACATTTTAGGATATTAAGGGCAGTATCAGCCTTAGGAAGGAGGATATTTCCTAGGTATTCCACTTATTACGCTCCTTCCGCAATATTGAAGTTTGACATGGGGTGGGATTGTGTTTAACCGGAGTACCATCTGAAAGCAATTTGAAGGTCATGGCAAGGTCATTTCAAGGTCAAACTGGCAAAAATTGTTAACATGATAACATGTCTTCTTCAGAGCTGTTTCAATTTCTTTTTCAAACGTGACTTCACTTAAAGGAGCTTGAGCTTCAATCTGGTGGCATGTATACAATTTTTCGAAAATCACATCTATCTACATCAACCTAACTTTATGCAGGTCAGCCATATCTGATAATTTTTAGACAGCTCAGTTTTTTTATCGTGACTTTCATTAATGTAATTGGTTTTAAGGCTATTAGTTATACATTTACTAGCCTCCATGTAGCAATCACGTCTCCTTTAATAAGTTTGGTCAACAAAGCAGTGTCTTCTAATTCGTGACCACATTATTAACATACCGGATACTAGAATCAATTTTTCAGAAAGCTCGATCACCATGATATCTATAAAACCGCTTATTCCACGGTTTAGTGGACCATCATAATATGATTAGTAGGCCTTTATAACGGATTATTAGACCGTTATAACGGATTAGCATGTCGTTATAACGGGATAGTAGACAACTATACGGATTAGTAGACCGTTATAACGGATTAGCAGGCCGTTATAACAAAATACTAAACCGTTAAAACGAGATACTAGACCGTTATAACGGAGCAGTGGACCGTTGTAACGGAAGACTTGACCGTCATATCGAAATGCTAGAACTCTATAATGGGACAGTAGACCGTTATAACAAAATACTAGACCGTTATATCGGAATAGTAGACAGTTATAACGAAAGACTAGACCGTTATAACGAAATAGTAGATCGCTTTAACGAAATACTAGACCGCTGTAGCGGAATAGTATACCGTTATACCGGATTAGGAAGGCGTTATAACGGATTTTTAGGCCGTTATAGCGTGATACTAGACCGTCATAACGAAATACTTGACCGTTATAACGGGATAGTAGGCAGTTACAACGGAATAGTAGACCGTTATAACAAAATAGTAGAGCGTTATAACGAGATACTAGACCGCTATAAAATAAAAGAATACCGTTATAACGGAAGACTTGGTCGTTATAACGGTATAGTAAACCGTTATAACGGACTAGTCGACCGTTATAACGGATTAGTAGACCGTTATTACGGATTAGTAGACTGCTCTAGCGGATTAGTAGACCGTTATAACGTGATACTAGACCATCATAACGAAATAGTAGACCATTATAACAAAATAATGGACCGCTATAATGAAATACTATACCGTTATAACGGAATAACATACCGTTATAGCGAAAGACTAGACCGTTATAACGGATTCGTAGACCGTTATACCGAAATACTAGACCGTTAGATCGAAATACTAGATGGTAATAAAGGAATAATATACCGTTATAACCGAATAGTATACCGTTATAAAGGATTAGTAGATCGTTCTAACGGATTTGTAGACCGTTATAACGGATTAGTGGACCGTTAAAACGAAAAACTATACCGTTATAACGAGATACTAGACCGCTATCACGAAATAATAGACCGTTCTAACGGAATAGTAGACCGTTATAACGGATTAGTAAGCCGCTATAACGGATTCATATGCCGTTATAGCGTGATACTAAACCGTCATAACAAAATACTAGACCGTTATAACGGGATAGTAGACAGTTATAACAGAATAGTAGACCGTTATAGCAACATAGTAGACCGTTATAACGAGATACTAGACCGCTATAAGGTAAAAGAATACCGCTATAACGGAAGACTTGGCCGTTATAACGGAATAGTAAACCGTTATAACGGATTAGTCGACCGTTATAACGGATCAGTATACCGTTATAACGTAATACTAGACCATTATAACGAAATAGTAGACCGTTATAGCGGAATAATGGACCGCTATAATAAAATACTATACCGTTATAACGGAGAAATATACCATTATAACGACAGACTAGACCGTTATAACGGAATAGTAGACAGTTATAATGAAATACTAGACCGCTATAATGGTATAGTAGACCGTTATAACGAAATACTAGACCGTTAGAGCGAGATAGTAGACCGTTATAACGGATTAGTAGACCGTTATACCGACATACTAGACCGTTATAACGAAATACTAGACCTTTATAACGGAATAGTATACCGTTATAACGGATTAGTAATTCGTTATAACGGATTAGTAGACCGTCATAACGGATTAGTGGACCGTTATAGCGAAATACTAAACCGTTATCACGAAATAATAGACCGTTCTAACGGAATAGTATATCGTTATAAAGGATTAGTAGACCGTTATAACGGATTATTGAAATGAATAATTGGCTGATGTTGTAAATAAAAATTTAAATTTGAAATAAATAATTATTTCAGCTGATGAGCAACATCATTTAATAGTCCTAAAAACAATCGACCCTCATCATTTAATGACCTTTAAATTTTTGTTAAGCCTCGCTTTGCTCGGATCGTTTGCCCCATATCAACGCTAGGCTTAGTTTGACATTCAAATTTGTAAACATATAATAATAAAATATATAAAAAATATATAAGGAAGTAAAATAAATGTATATCTCAACACAAAAACTAAAATAAATATATTGCTCGAGTGTGAAAAAATAAACTTTTTCATAGGAAATGAAATAAATAATTTGTCCAATTCAAAAACCCCAGTTCCCTAGTAATTGAATGGTGCCTTTATAAGCGAAATAGATACATATTGGTTTAAATGTGTGGTATAGCCATGGTCACGATACCACGAAAAAAACTAGTATTTGATTATAGCACTGTGAATAACATCATATCGCTGTATATTTTTAAAATACTGATTAAGGTTGCCTCTCACTCTTTTATAAACCAATCGATGTACAAAACGGCTACAGTTGACATACAAGGAGGGCGTCCTTCGGCTTCATGAAATTGGGCTAACAAGGTCAAGTTAAGATAATTTCTACGGTTTGTGTTTTCATATGATATATATATATATAGGGACATATAATGACCGTGTGTTATCATTATCACCAAAAAAATTTATCAGATACCTATTCTGCAAATAAATGCTCAATTTCAAGAGGTTAGCGGGGTTGGAAGTAAGTAAAAATAAATATTTTTCGAATTTTTGCCAGTTCGCCCTTCAAGTGACCTGGATATGACATGTACGTTGTTTTCAGACGTCACCCCAGTAAAACACTATTCCAAACCATGTGATCCTTCATAACCCAATTATGTATCGATATTTTGCCATGGGAGCCCAAGCAGATGTTTCACGCTGCTGCACGCTGCAATTTTTCTCGTTCAATTAAACATTGAGAAATGAGTGTAATGAGAATAAGGGTGAAATACCCCTCCCAAGGTTGACACTTCTCTAAATTTCTTGAAAATGTATGTGGAAAATATGCCTGACCAATAATGTCGCAAAAAATCAGTCTTTGCAATAGTTTATTGCAACACTAACTGTGTTTAATTTCATAAAAAGTGGATACTTTCACATTTTTTGCTATTTTGACCTTGAAATAACCTTGATGTAACTTTGCTATGACTTTGCTGTTATTCTTGTCATTAATAGCAGTATCTTGGAGCATTTGACATACTTCTGGAATACAAAAATAGTTTATAAATATGGTAATACACAATTTTCACCACTTTTGGCTGTACGAACGAGTATTTTGCCCTCTCGACGTCGATGACCCCTAGAGGTCACCAGGGATCAAATCTAGCTTACCTCCACAATTTAAAATAAAGATAAAGATATGTGCTAATCATGGTAGAAGTTTCATGCTCAAATTATAAAATTCACAATTTGTTTCATTTATGTGAGCTTAAACACTACACTATGACCCGAGTATTTTGAGGAGCTTTTTGAAAAAAATATGAAGCCTAGAAATTAATTCTGGTATCCGATATGAAAGTAAAAATACATATTTTTTACCATTTTTGTCAGTTTGATCTTGAAATGACCTTAATATGACCTTAACGTTGTTTTCGACGGTACCCCAGTAAAACATAATCTCAACCCACGTCAGACTTCATAGTCCAATTATGCATCAATATTTTGCCATGGGAGCCAAAACTGATGTTTAACAGCTGCTGCACACTGTATTTTGCTCGTCCAATTAAACATTGAGGAAGGGGTGTAGTAAGGGGAATACTTAGTGTGTATTTCCCCTCCCAAGTTAGATACTGCCCTCAATCTCCTAAAGTGCGTGTGAGAAAGATGTCTGACCAAGACTGTGTCAAAATCAATCCTTTGTGATAGATGATTGCACCACTAGTATTGTTTTAATTGATTAAAACTGAATATTTTCACTATTTGTTGCCACTTTGACCTTAAAATGACCCTAAATTAACCTTGACGTGACCTTGGTGTTATGTTTATGATCAAACTCAGTCTCTTAGAGTATTTGGCACACTTCTAGAATACAAAAAAAAAACATTTTATAGATATTGTATAACACAATTTTCACCACTTTTTGGCTTCGCAATTGGATATTTTGACCTTTCTAGGTCAATAACCTCTAGAGATCACCAGGGGTCAAATTTCACTTACCTCCACATCTTAAAATAAACCCCAAGATATGTAATAATATTGGTAGAAGTTTCATGCTTTAATCATAAAATGCATAATTGTTTCATTATGGGAGCTTAACTACTGCACTGTAAGATCAATGATAAAATCAAGATGGCAGCCATAGCCTCGGTTTGGATCGCACATAAAAACGGACAATGCCAATTACCTGAAAATAAGAACGAATTAATAAAATTGATAAAATAAAGACCTATATATACCAGGTTTCAAGAAAATTATAAAAAAATAAGTCGAAAAAAACATGAGTCACCAGCTAGCGGTTATTTTGATTATCGGCGGGACCCTGGAAATCTAATCAGGTCATCTCCATATTGATGGATAATTTCACATAAAAAAGTGGAGAGATCCGAGAGAGATCCGAGAATTATTTTTCAAGTTATCAAGGAATTTTTTAATTAAAAAAATCAAGATGGCCGCCATTGCCTCGTTTATCGGTCGCACATGAAAACGGACAATGCTAATAGACTCGCAGACCCCGAAAACCTATATATACCAGGTATCAAGGAAATTTTAAAAAAATAGTCGACAGCTGGTGGCTTTTTTGATTATCGATGGAAAACTGAAAATCTAATCAGGTCATCTCCATACTTATGGGTGACTTCATATAAAAAATTGGAGAGATCAAATAATTATTTTTCAAGTTATCGCGTTAACAAGATTTTTTTCTTCTTTGACCTTGAACTAGACCTATGACCTTGACCTTGGGTGAAAAAGTAAAAAAAATTGCCGGTGGGGTTTTGACATGTTTACATGAATTATGAATTCAATCTGTTGGACCATGTTGGTGTAGTAGCCAAAGCTAGTGGATACGGCGGGCGCCGACGGAGACGGCGGCATACGAAGGAGACGACAATACCCCTTCGGGCTCAACGGGCCGAGGGGTGAAAACCACCGCCAGAATTATCCACTGATTATCCACTATTATATAAACATATGCTGTCTACGCGATTTGCACACTTACGTCCATCAGATACAGGAGTACCCCCCCCCCCCCATATAAGATTATAATGATTTAATGTGTATGTTTTTGCACCTGTATTAAATATTATGCATTGGTCAAAAGCTAAATAAAAAGTA
The DNA here is from genome assembly GCA_964017125.1 of Flabesymbios commensalis. Taxonomy (NCBI): domain Eukaryota; kingdom Metazoa; phylum Annelida; class Polychaeta; order Terebellida; family Flabelligeridae; genus Flabesymbios; species Flabesymbios commensalis. Next base: position 26,936,467 of record OZ024908.1, on the reverse strand, counting down.
ATATAAATAGTATAATAAAATAAATAGGAAATACAATTGAAAACAACAACATGTCTTTCTCAACTTTGTTATCAAATGCCATGCCATGCCTACACTGCAACCACTTTTCTAAGAATATGGGCATCCTGTGGGACAGGTGAGCGCCCTACATGTAATACAATCCAGGCTCAGTCACACAATTTTTTGATAAACTGAATTAGTTCATAAATTCTACCAGGAATAATTGATTAGTCACATTTTTAATCAATCATCATAATCGGTGTACCAGCCGACCGATCATCGATGAGGCCTATGATCGATCATCTGGCACATATAGGCCTATATTATATATGTATGGTCAAATTTTCTAGGTACCTGTCAATTCACTCGCCCCCCCCCCCCCCTCCCACCACGAGTAAGCCTCTGGACAAACTCTGAGTATTATTCCTCGCACATACAGACGCCCCCCCTCCTCATAATGTCATTTCAAACCTAAGAATACATTTATATTGGCACTGAGGGTCTATTTGCACAGTCATAACATGGCGCTGGTAACCTGCCGCACCAACACGCCGTTCTGACATCGGGCCAACGTATACAGACGTTGACAGCCATTTCCCCGGCGTCACATGAGCGTGTTCAGTTGTTGTAGAAGTTAAACATAGACCCAGCAAACACGAGACATATAACCACAATGTTGTTTCAATGTTTGCCCACCGTCTGGGACGCTGGCCCACCATTGAAACAAAATTAGCTCAACGTCTCGTGCTTGCTGGGATACACCTTGTGAGGTAAGCTTGGCGGGGTAGGGGGCGGGGTGTAAACCGGACAACCGACGGTGAGACCGAATGTACTTGATTTCTAATTTGTCGGTGATATCTTTCTCCACAGACGTGTGAGGTTCAACGTGCAGCTTTATTAATAGAAATGTTGTCATGGCTACCCAGAAGAGTTTATACAGGTGAGCCTATTATTATTACAGAGGCTATATTATTGCGATGCCCAAAATATACAATTATATGAATATTTCGACCATTATTGTAAACATTTAACTAACCCTTTAACCGCTTAGTTATCTTATTTTAATTTTCACCCATTTGAAGTTGTGTGTCGCGGTAGCGAGGCACAACTTCAAATTGGGGAAAATTACTGATATTTGTTTAATTTTAGACCAAACATTTGCAAATCTTGATGTTTAAACAATGATTTAATTCCCAATATCAGTGATTTGATCGGCTAATAAAACAGATTAAAAACAATTATAGTTGTGACTAGCGCTTAAAGGGTTAAGTACAGTTGTAGCATTTATACACCATACCACATTGCTTAATTTGAATAAAAAATGTTGAATAAATATGCTTGATCAAAATATGTCCTAAGCTTTCCATACATAGCCTATGGATATACGTGCGTATTTGATCATTTTTATTCACGATAAGGCGAAGATTGTGACAACTATTTACATCTCAAGATGAATGTAAACGAGAAAAATAGCTGTATTATGCACACAATCTTCAATACTCGCTTTCCTAGGATCGATACTTGTTTTTTTAAACTTCATACTCGCTTTTCTAGACTAGATGCTCACTTTTCTAGAATCTATTCTAGCTTTTCTAGACTCGATACTCGTATCTTAGACTCGATACTCGCTTTTCTAGACTGGATACTCGCTTTTCTAGAAACGACATTCACAATTCTTGACTAGATATTTGTTCTTCTAGACTAGACATACTAGCTTTTCTAAAATCGATACTTTAATTTCTCAACTCACTACTCTCTTGACTAGATACTCGTTTCTTACCGCTAGCATACCTCCCTATAATTATGATCGTAGTGCTTCGCATGACAGAATATCTGTATTTTATATAATGTTAGGATTTTTTCTTGAAACCTTATTTACATATAATTACCGCCATGTAGGCCCTATAACCGCGTGCGTCGATCGCAAAAAATGTATGATAATATGCTTTGAATGCAGCGCGGTCCATAAATATAAGCTTAGAAATGTTGTGTATAATAGCAGGTTAGCTTGATCATTTATATTCCGGTCACACAGCCAATTTTTTATTCGCCTCGGTGTATGTTAATTTTTATGAGTAGATTGTATTTACACCTATCAGGTGGGGATCTCAATATGCAAATACTGCTGTAATATGACTCAACTCCAAGGTGTCGTTATTGCCACTCAAATGAGTGGTACACACGACACTCTGGCTGCTAGGGGACACGCATCTCTCATTTGAGTGGCACCTACACTCTGCCTGCTATGGTGACGATGTGATTTTAAGCACAGCTCGGTTTTTAAAGATTAAGTACGTGCACAAATGGAACCAGTGTTGGAGCAATGTTTATAACAGATCCTGCGACGCTGCTCTTGGGATCCTTTGTATATTAATTCACACATGTTCACTCCGGATAACATCATATATCGCATGTGAACATGAATAATAGGTCTAGGGCTATATTCCTCTTTCTAGAATCCCGCTAAACATCAATAAGAGCTACTCAATAGTTCCTTTATTATAGTGACATCCATAATGATAAACATACACAAAATAATCTTATGAACAATATAATATTGATGCCGGACAATTTCACTTTATACAATGTAATAGCAAAGATTATGTACATAATATTTGGTAATCGTTTTGATGCTACGGTGTCATTATTTATAAAACATACCAGGTTATGTTGTTGTTACAGTCAGCTCTATTATCGTTAATTTCCTTGATACATGCAATCAGCTCTAGTATCGTTTTAACAAAAAATGTCAGGCCTATTTGACTTGTATAAGGACCTCATGTCCCCGGGTTGAGTGAGTTATGAAGCACGTGAGAGAGACCCACTTTGTCAGTCACAAGAATAACCCTTTGATTCCTGAGGACATATTGACCTCAAGTGTCAGTCTACCACTAGACATTAAAATAAACGAAATTATTTCACCCCTGTAGTCATTCACGAAATACAGTTTCTGGAGAATCATAGTTTAGCACATATATTATTTTCCGTTCATTTGAATCTAGAATTGCTCAAGCAATTCCAGATTAAAATGAATGAAAAATAATTTTGAATGAATCGAATCACTGTCAGCTGCTGTGAGGATTTACATAATAAGTAGTCTAAGTGACGAGTAATACTTATGTACTTAGAGAGATTAATAGCCCAATGCACATTAACAGCACATTAACTCTTTGATTACTGTCTCTGAATTTCTGTTTGATATTTTGAATTCCTATCTTGTCGCGATTTTAAAATAGTGGGTAACGTACCCTGTATATGTGTTAATACTGATCGAAGATGATCAACATGTATTTCTGACTGACTGACTGACTGACTGACTGACTGACTGACTGACTGACTGACTGACTGACTGACTGACTGACTGACTGACTGACCGACTGACCGACTGACTGACTGACTGACTGACTGACTGACTGACTGACTGACTGACTGACTGACTGACTGACTGACTGACTGACTGACTGACTGACTGACTGACTGACTGACTGACTGACTGACTGACTGACTGACTGACTGACTGACTGACTGACTGACTGACTGACTGACTCCTCCCTCGCTCGCTAGATCGCTCACTCACTTACTCACTCACTCAAAATCTTCGTATTTTATATATTTTGCAGCTGGAATAACTGACATAATATCCACGTAATAACCGATCGTAATTTAAAAATAAATGGTTGATATATTTTAGAGGTTAAAAGGTTTATAGACTAGATTTACACTTTCACTTTGTGGATTATTATTGTGAAATGATGTATCGTTAAATACAACACGTCACTTAAACACATGACCTGAGTATAAATATGACAAGCTACTTAAATACATGTACATAATAAATGTCCCGATTACTTTGAAGTACTGATTAATCTAATCATAGATTTATAAGTAATAGAGATTACTGCATACACAATAAATGACGTGGGTTTTTTGACGCCACGATCAATCAATCTTATTAACGGTAATTAGCCATTTAACCGCCGGTGCCGCATATATTCGGGATTTCATTTTTATTTTGTCAAATCTGAATAATTTGGCGGTTAAAGGGTTAAATACAGAGTCAGAGCCAGAATTTATAAAAAGGGGTCCAATTACAATGTAGCATTCTCACTTAATAAACAAGAGTTCGGGGCACCACTCAAAAAGATTTTGAATGTAAATAACGATTTTAAAGTGATTTTTGAACCATTTAGTTTTTTTATAGGGGGTCTGGACTCCTGCTGATAAAGGATCCGCTACTGATATATCTCCGTGTTATTATGTAAATGACACACAACCTGTGGGTGGGCCTTTTAACGTCCTGAAGGGGGTTGGTCCTCGTCCTAATTGACACTCGTCCGTCACAGTGGCTGTCCCCGGACACCCAGTCAAGTGGACAACAACTGCTGACAAAGTACTCCTTAACACTGACTTAATGCTCAGCCAGCATCTGTGACAATGGCCCATCATTAATCCAACGTTAATTTGCAGTGCATATCAGCTGCACATCAATGATCAATTCTGGGAATAATGGCTTGTAAAGGTCAAGTCGGAGCTCTGTGAAGTCGTATACAATTGGTGTAAGGGACTCTAGTGACGACATAGGATCTACAGGTTAAAGGCAATCTATATTACGATCTACACCACACGTATGTCAGCTAAAAGACTCATACGCCAAGCCTGGTCAATACACCTCACTCGCTGTGAGGTCGGAGCCGTTTTCACTTTCAAGCTACATTTCCTTCAGATTTATTTTCTTGTGTTTTTTGAAACCACACGTTTACACTTGATTTGGCTGTAGACACCGTATGTGTGTTTAATTTGTACTTGTATTAAGCCCACAGTCGTTGGATTTGACATAAAGAGCAATTGAGAGGGATAAGAGTTTATGTATTCTACAAGTGATTACCACTTTTGTAACATTCTCAAATGTCTCAACGTTTACCTGTTTTCTATGGATACTAGCAAATGTTTCTAAATATAGGCCTATATAGGCATAATTATTTATGACAGAGCTGTGATCAGGATCGCAAAATATCCCGTCATTTTGGGAATAGTTTGAGATCTAGTGTTTGTATGATCATCGTGGCTGTGCTCGATAGATGCACAGTGTTAATGTGCAACGCCTCAACGATCTCTCGTGAAATAACCTTTACTGATAATGGAAATCATGGGATTAAACCGGGACTGACCAATAAGGCAAGGTAAGTTAGACATCGTGTAGACAACGGCCCAGCAAACATTGAACCGATGTCGGTTTAATGTTGGCCAACAATAAATCAACATTGGGTCAATGTATCGTATTTGCTGGGGAAACTTCAGATAATTTTATGCAATGATCTGAGCGCATGATGATTCTACCATCGCATAAAATAATTGTTGCGTCTGTCTCAAGTTGGTATATATCAGACGAGCGAGCTTAGTAGGCCCTATAGGCCTAGCTACGAACTTAAGATCGTTTTATTCCAAAATAAATTTGAGAAGCCATTGCTGACACAATTGCCCAAAAAACTATAAAGTTATTAATAGAAATTGATTCCGTGTTTGAGATATTCACAGTCTGCCCATTTTTAAACATTTTAATCTAAAATAATCTAGACAGAGATTAATTTGCCAACGGCAAGTAGGCCTAATACTGGAAATGAAATAAAATGATTTATCACGATGAGGACGCTGTCATCGTTCTTGTGCCGTACAGGACCATATGAAATGCCCGATGCGATCTCCTTCAGCATGTCGTAAAAGGCGACTAAGAGGGACAGAGACATGCTGGCTCACCTTCGGATGATCCATAGACAAATCAGATACTTTTGGGGAATCTGTACTCGGCAGTGGTGGGGCCCGACTACTCACACACGCTTGCATGACGGCCGGACTGGTGTGCTTCGATTGTCTATTATATTGCTTTTTTTGATAATTGTACTGTAATCCCGGTCCCGGTTTTCTGTCTTCAGCCATATCAGGACGTAGCAAGGTGGTTTTTAATCAGGATGTGGTGCATCCTCATTCACACTCATTTCTCATTATCATGTTGAATGTGAGGTCATCCTCAAATTCCATGTTGCATTAGGGTCAATAATGCCAATTTCGACGTTATTAACCATTTTACCCGGTAAGATATGTTATTTAAATGTTCTCTCATTATGGCCCTGTCACACTTGGCCGGACTGAGCAACGAGCATCACCAGACTACGCAGGTACGGAAGAATAACGAACACATTCGATGAAGACATATACTGGACAAAACGAATTTTGACAGACGTAAAAGAGCACGTACCGTAATAACGAACATCAACTAACATGAAGCGTATTTGCCGGACAACCACAGTAAAACGAGCAATGACGGACACCAACGGATGCCGCTCGTTCCTTGTCCGCAGGCATTATCCGGCAAAATGTGACAAGGCCATTACAGATTCTATTTATCCCGTATATGTACAGTATGTGTTGGTTATTCTACCATATTTGATCCTGTAGATCTTCGGTGGCGTTCTCCGGCGATATTTGTTGCTCAGTCGGGCCAAGTGTGACAGGGACATTAATCTACTAATTTATTCCCTTATCTTAACCCTTACAGCGCTGAAATATTTTGTATGAATAATGGAGATCAAAGGGTTATTTTCAATTTGAAATCATCATTAATGTCTTATTTTACTCTTTCTGATTCATTTGAATACCTATGTTATGGGTCTAGGGGCAATATAAATATTTTTATTTTTATAGTGCGGGGATCAACTTTAGTCGTCAGAATCTGACGTCTACAGACGTCAGATTCTGACGACTAAAGTCGGTCACCACGCTGTAAGAGTTAATCCTTTACATTTGTCCTTCAAATAAAACAGGGCAATTTGAAGCAGAAATCAGCATTAAACGTATTAGATTGACACAATCATGTTTGGATTCAAACTGTGCACATGCAAGTGATTTTTAGCCACTTTTGTTGTAGGTCGCGGCACTGAGACACAACTTTAAATGTGTATCTTTTTACGCGTGTAAAAATATATATAACGTTTTAAGTGGTTACATTTTTAGAGTACATCGTAACAGCTCTGTTGTACATTAAACACTGTTGTTGTTTTTTACAAAAAATGCAAATTACATTTTGTTACCATGTGGATAGCACACCACAATATTGTTCGTTTGTCATGTTCACACCATGTACTCTATAAAATGTAATCTATTGTCTAATTTAACCCCAAGGCGACTAAATACAAAAAAGTAGGTGCAGGTTTATAGTCTGATGTCAAGTCTTTCATCCGACTTTTACGTTTTTACCCCCTGGTCATTCGTGTGTCATTTCAACTCCACGGAGAGCATACAGTCCTCCAGCTATTTCGGCGCATTGATGTTATCATACACATTGCCATCTCTGTCCTACCAGGTACTCATCTTCACCTGAGTCAAGTGAAGCATTTGAGGGTTAAGTGCCTTGCCCAAGGACACAACAGCGAAACAGTGTCCCGATATTCAGAAAGGGGAGAAACATAATAGTTCTCTGAAAATCTTACATCTAGCGGGATTCAAAACCGCACGGCAGGCAGCGACATAGGCAAAGCTCCGCGCTCTAACCATTGCGCCACGTCCCTCTCTTAAATAGATCGACTTTGTGATATAGATCCATATATACATTTTATTGAATTTTTATGACATCATTTGTGACACAATATGCTGCTCTATTGGTGTTTTATTATTTTATAACAGCCGTTTTATGGCTCTATTGGCTCTTCTGTTCTACGTGGAACTGAGCTGTACTGAAGCCGCATTTAATTTACTCGGTACTGCACTGCACTGCACTGCACTGCACTGCACCACAGCAAGCAAGTAAGCAAGTAAGTAAGTAAGTAAGTAAGTAAGTGAGTGAGTGAGTAAGTGAGTGAGTGAGTGAGTGAGTGAGTGAGTGAGTGAGTGAGTGAGTGAGTGAGTGAGTGAGTGAGTGAGTGAGTGAGTGAGTGAGTGAGTGAGTGCGTGCGTGCGTGCGTGCGTGCGTGCGTGCGTGCGTGCGTGCGTGCGTGCGTGCGTGCGTGAGTGAGTGAGTGAGTGAGTGAGTGAGTGAGTGAGTGAGTGAGTGAGTGAGTGAGTGAGTGAGTGAGTGAGTGAGTGAGTGAGTGAGTGAGTGAGTGAGTGAGTGAGTGAGTGAGTGAGTGAGTGAGTGAGTGAGTGAGTGAGTGAGTGAGTGAGTGAGTGAGTGAGTGAGTGAGTGAGTGAGTGAGTGAGTGAGTGAGTGAGTGAGTGAGTGAGTGAGTGAGTGAGTGAGTGAGTGAGTGAGTGAGTGAGTGAGTGAGTGAGTGAGTGAGTGAGTGAGTGAGTGAGTGAGTGAGTGAGTGAGTGAGTGAGTGAGTGAGTGAGTGAGTGAGTGAGTGAGTGAGTGAGTGAGTGAGTGAGTGAGTGAGTGAGTTAAGGAAGTAAGGAAGTAAGGAAGTAGGTAAGGAAGTAAGGAAGTAAGGAAGTGAATAAGGAAGTAGGGAAGCGAAGAAGGAAATAAGGAGGGAAGTAAAATTGTTACTTAATGTCACTTTTTGACCCAGATGATTTCGTAATTCGTTAAACAATACAGTCTGAAAAGATGGACAAAATGTAATGATGTCATGAGGGTGGGGTGATTGGGTAACTGCACTGCACCGCACTGCTGTTGGTTTGATTGAAGTGAGAAAATTGCGTCATATATTTATCTCAAGTGTTACACATTGCAGTACAATTCGAATGGTTACACTTGAGCTTTAAGTATTTGATTATCCACCCAGTGCCCTGTATCTCACCTACATGATACGAGGGAGTGTAAATACTGACATCAAGTAGAAAAAGACCGTATCGTCCCCTGCGATATTAAAGAGTATGTCTACCACTTCACAGAGTGGCAGACACACCCTGTCATAATTTGTCACAATACTTACAAATACGTTTTACCACGATAATTTCCAAGTATTTTGTAGCTGTAGCTTAGCTAGGCCCTATTAATATGATTTTAACATTATAGGTCAGTTTCACGTACATATATACGTACGGTAATTCAGCCCCACTACCTTTTTTTTACTCCAACCTGCATGATAAAATGCACTGAATATCAAAATATAAACAAGCTTAACACTAAATGTAAACGGGTATATGATCAGTTATATTTTTCTATTTCAGTAGATGTCAGAATTTGACGTCTGAAGTCGATCCACGTACTGTAAGGGTTGAAGAAGGCATACATCCCAGCAGACATAAGACGTTGAATTAATGTTGGTCTAACGCTGGTCCACCGTCTACGACGCTGGACTATAGTTAACCCAACATTAATTCCACGTCTTGTGTCTGTCGGGATAGAATAGCTTGTATATTGTGTTTATAACACTGAATATACGGCAATCTATGTCACAACACTGCAAGGAAAAGGCTAACAGCAGTAACTGCTTTAAGTGAGCCTTTACTGCTGCTTGACTTTACTCCGCAGAACACTGAGACGTAATCATAACTTGACAAAAATAGGTACATGGTAATCAATTATCGATACCAGCACTTCAGATTTGACTGCAGGTTTTTTGTTCGTCATAATATTTCCCAGAATAAACAAGATTGCGCAGAACACCGTGCAGTACGTCCTTTATGCGTCCCTAATTCAGTCGGAGCTGACGCTTTCTCAGTTGACACATGGCGTCGATTGAACGGTTTATCAACGTTGAGAAAGCGTTCGACCAATGTGAATTTAGTTGATTTTTAAAGGTGTAAAAATGTACGGTCTATACAGTCCTATAACGAATCTGAAGATCCGTCTACTATACCGACTGTATCGATTCCTACGGAAGCTTTGAAACGACATGGCAAAAATAGTTTTTATCTCGTTATAACGATTTATAAGTCGTTAAATCGACTTAGCATAAGTCGTTATGACGACTTATAAGTCGTTAAATCGATTTAGCATAAGTCGTTGTAACGACTTTTAAGTCGTTAAATCGACTTATGCTAAGTCGCTATAACGACATATAAGTCGTTATAACGACTTATGCTGAATCGATTTAACGGCTTATAATACGTTATAAAAAGAAAAAAAAAACTTTTGTCATGTCAATTCAACGCTCCCGTACATTCCCCATCTTGCCAAGGAACTTGCTCACTTATATGATTTATGCCATTTCAACTCGCCGGGAGTACACTTACCCAGAAAAAAATCTGCACCAGCGCTGACCCACCATTAAAATGATATTAAAACAACATTGGTTCAATGTCTCCTATTTGATGGGTTAATTGATTACAGGTCCTGCTGCCATGTCGGCCGGACCCGGTGGCTTATTCGGTCCGGTTGTGGATCGAAACTCAGAGGTTTCCTGATTTCGAATCCCCGCCGGTTCGAACGTTTGTCATTGATGTTGTGCATATAAAGTGCTCCGAACTGTTCAAAGGCCTGGGGTGTAGAGTTCTGTTGCGATATAGTCTAACATGCATCAAGCGACGTGAAACAATATTGATTCACCCTGCTGCCATTCCGGCGCTTGAAACGTATCGTACACATTCCCATCTAACACGATATACACTGTTCCAATGTTGGAACAGAGTCACAGACGATGGCTCAACATTGAACCTGTATCGGGTCAATGTACGCGCGTAGGGAGCTGCCATCTGCATGTCCTATCAACTAGGCCTACTTATTTACATCTGATTGAAGCGAAACACAGGAGAGTGAAGTGCCTTGTCCGAATATAAAATTTGCCAGTCGAGTGCGAGTTCATAACTATATAAATTTAAATCTATGTATCCACTTTTACACAACAATGTCCCAAGGTTGAGAAAAGGAGAAACCATCCCTCTACGTGTCATATAGGCCTACCTAAAAATACTAAACGTTCACTCAATGTTGTTTTACGGTTGGGCCTACTTCGTGGGTGAAACAACATTGGCTGATTGTCACGTGCCAGCTGGGTAATATCATCTTCCCTTGGCCAGTCTCACGCGAGTGGTACCACAGGAGCCTGGCCGTATCGAGTACTACAATAAATCAGTTATTCTGTCTATGTGGTCATCTTGGGGGGGGGGGCGTCTGAGATTCAAACTTATTGTATGTTTCAGATTTACAAAAAAGTCATAAAGGATCACGAAGAATTGACCTCTTGTTCATCTGTCATGCACAGTGGGGCCTACCCGTTTCCGTTGCTAGATGTATTATATAGACAAGCTGTGAATCTCTCATTTTATACGTGAGGTACCAAATTTCGTCATGGCGGCCAGTAATCATATAGTGGCCGCCATTCAGGGAGCTGGGAATACAATAACATCAGCGTGAGATTCCGAGCTCATCTATCTATTTGATCTATCATACCAACGGAAACAAGAAAGCTTTGCTGTGAGCCAGCTGTCAAGCGCTGTCTGATTGGCCGGTCTTGAGACATTCAAGGTATCTCGCTATATTTAAAAAAGTTGGACGCTATGCTCGATAAAGCAAGGTATCGCACTGCGTGTAGGTGGGTAAGATAACTTGTAGTGGAAGATGGGTAATATCAATGCAGAGGTCGCGAAATTCCGCAGAGTTCGAAATACGCTGACCGAATGTTGGTTGTTTTAATGTTGTGTCGGCGTCGAAGACGGTAGGCCAAGGTGTCTTGAAACAACATCGGGTTTTTCATCTTGTTTTTAGTCTGGCGAAAATCGATGTCACAATACAGCATAGTTATTGCTATTGCATGTTGTATTTGGACCAATTTTTTTTCTGGGATATGTGAACGTATATTAAGGGGCTACAGCGCCGCTTAGCATTAATCATAACATTTACTCGCATATTGACCCCTTCATAGAAGTTTTTTTCATACACGTGAGCCCACAACTCGAAAAGCGAGGACACGATATATTGAACCAGTATTGTTTTGATGCGGCCCCCTCCGTCTATGACACTGGCTGAACATGAAAACAACATCGGCTCAACGTCAGTGCTGCTTACAGAGTACTGACGTAAACGGATTGTGTACTGAACCGTATACAGGTATAGTAGGGCCTATTAATGGTCCCGTGATATTTGGCCGTATAATAGCCCTGTTACATTCAGCCGGATGGACAAGGAACGAACGGCGTCCGGTGGTGTTCGTCAATGCTCGTTTGATGGTCTGTCGCTCTCCGGCAAATACGCTTCCCAGCAAACACAAAACATTTGTATAACAATTGTACAGCGTGGGACCAACGTCGAAGACGTTGGGCCAGCGTTGTACAAATGTTATACAAATGTTTTGTGTTTGCTGGGTCCATGTTCGTTACGTCAGGAAGGAATTCGTTTTGTCCATGAACGTGTTTTTGCCCACATTAGCGCAGTCCGGTGATGTTCGTTGCACAGTCCGGCCAAGTGTGACATTCATACATAAGCACAACTGACAAGGAACGAGCGGCATCCGGTGAATGGTGTTCCTCATTGTTCGTTTATGTTCTGTCGTTGTCCGGCAAATACGTTTTATGTTGGTGGTGTTCGTTATTACGTAAATGCATCCGTCAAATATTCCTTTTGTCCAATACATGTCCTGAATTTGTTCGTTTTTCTTCCGTATTTGCATTGTCCTTCTAGGGTGGTTATATGAAAAGAAAATCTTGTAAAATTAGAGATAAATTGAAAACAATGAAACATTTTCAGCAAACATGACATACTAGTATTTATCCAATATTGGTTTATTGTTAGTGCACCGTATACGACGCTGGCACAACAATAAACGAACAATTGGTTGAACATAGAGCGGCCCAGCAAACACAGACATTGAACCGATGTCGGTTTAATGTTGGCCAACAATAAATCAACATTGGGTCGATGTATCGTATTTGCTGGGGAAACTTCAGATAATTTTATGCAATGACCTGAGCGCATGATGATTCTACCATCGCATAAAATAATTGTTGCGTCTGTCTCAAGTTGGTATATATCAGACGAGCGAGCTTAGTATAGGCCTAGCTACGAACTTAAGATCGTTTTATTCAAAAATAAATTTGAGAAGCCATTGCTGACACAATTGCCCAAAAAACTGTTAAAAAAAAAAAGTTATTAATAAAAATGGATTCCGTGTTTGAGATATTCACAGTCTGCCCATTTTTAAACATTTTAATCTAAAGTAATCTAGACAGAAATTAATTTGCCAACTGCAAGTAGGCCTAATACTGGAAATAAAGTAAAATGATTTATCACGATGAGGACGCTGACATCGTTCTTGTGCCGTACAGGACCATATGAAATGCCCGATGCGATCTCCTTCAGCATGTCGTAAAAGGCGACTAAGAGGGACAGTGACATGCTGGCTCACCTTCAGATGATCCATAGAAAAATCAGATACTTTTGGGGAATCTGTTTTCGGCAGTGGTGGGGCCCGACTACTCACACACGCTTTCATGTCGGCGGGACTGGTGTGGCTCGATTGTCTATTATATCGTTTTTTGATAATAGTAGGGTAATCCCGGTCCCGGTTTTCTGTCTTCAGCCATATCAGGACGTAGCAACGACTGAAGTCGGTCACCGCGCTGTAAGAGTTAATCCTTTACATTTGTCCTTCAAATGAAACAGAGCAATTTGAAGCAGAAATCAGCCTTAAACGTATTAGATTGGATTCAAATTGTGCATATGCAAGTGATTTTTAGCCACTTTTGTTGTAGGTGGCGGCACTGAGACACAACTTTAAATGTGTATCTTTTTTACGCGTGTAAAATATATATAACGTTTTAAGTGGTTAATTTTTTAAAGTACATCGTAACAGCTCTGTTGTACATTAAACACTGTAGTTTTTTTTACAAAAAATTCAAATTACATTTTGTTACCATGTGGATAGCACACCACAATATTGTTCGTTTGTCATGTTCACACCATGTACTCTATAAAATGTAATCTATTGTATAATTTAACCCCAAGGCGACTAAATAAAAAAAGTAGGTGCAGGTTTATAGTCTAATGTCAAGTCTTTCATCCGACTTTTACATTTTTACCCCCTGGTCATTCGTGTGTCATTTCAACTCCACGGAGAGCATACAGTCCTCAAGCTATTACGGCGCATTGATGTTATCATACACATTGCCATCTCTGTCCTACCAGGTACTCATCTTCACCTGAGTCAAGTGAAGCATTTGAGGGTTAAGTGCCTTGCCCAAGGACACAACAGCGAAACAGTGTCCCGATATTCAGAAAGGGGAGAAACATAATAGTTCTCTGAAAATCTTACACCTAGCGGGATTTAAAACCGCACGGCAGGCAGCGACATAGACAAAGCTCCGCGCTCTAACCATCGCGCCACGCCCCTCTCTTAAATAGATCGACCTTGTGATATAGATCCATATATACATTTTATTGAATTTTTATGACATCATTTGTGACACAATATGCTGCTCTATTGGTGTTTTATTATTTTACAACAGCCGTTTTATGGCTCTATTGGCTCTTCTGTTCTACGTGGAACTGAGCTGTACTGAAGCCGCATTTAATTTACTCGGTACTGCACTGCACTGCACTGCACTGCACTGCACTGCACTGCACTGCACTGCACTGCACTGCACTGCACTGCACCACAACAAGCAAGCAAGCAAGTAAGTAAGTAAGTAAGTGAGTGAGTGAGTGAGTGAGTGAGTGAGTGAGTGAGTGAGTGAGTGAGTGAGTGAGTGAGTGAGTGAGTGAGTGAGTGAGTGAGTGAGTGAGTGAGTGAGTGAGTGAGTGAGTGAGTGAGTGAGTGAGTGAGTGAGTGAGTGAGTGAGTGAGTGAGTGAGTGAGTGAGTGAGTGAGTGAGTGAGTGAGTGAGTGAGTGAGTGAGTGAGTGAGTGAGTGAGTGAGTGAGTGAGTGAGTGAGTGAGTGAGTGAGTGAGTGAGTGAGTGAGTGAGTGAGTGAGTGAGTGAGTGAGTGAGTGAGTGAGTGAGTGAGTGAGTGAGTGAGTGAGTGAGTGAGTGAGTGAGTGAGTGAGTGAGTGAGTGAGTGAGTGAGTGAGTGAGTGAGTGAGTGAGTGAGTGAGTGAGTGAGTGAGTGAGTGAGTGAGTGAGTGAGTGAGTGAGTGAGTGAGTGAGTGAGTGAGTGAGTGAGTGAGTGAGTGAGTGAGTGAGTGAGTTAAGGAAGTGAGTTAGTGAAGTAAGGAAGTAAGGAAGTAGGTAATGAAGTAAGGAAGTAAAAATGAAATGAATCGGGCTTTAGACCACCTTTGTGCACATATAGGCTAAACTGGGCCAGGAGAATCTCCTGAGGATGGTGAGATGATTGAGATGACACTGTCCTCCAGACACAGGATTCGAAATTCGAGCCCTGGCGGTCTGAGGCCGAGCACGCTACCTCTCGGTCACGGAGGCTCCCCACAATACTAACTTTCACACGTGGATGGGGAAGAAACATTTTTGTTTCTTTCAAACCGCCGAGACCGGGAACCGAACCCCGAACTCTGGCGTGAAAGGCAGCGGTGCTAACCACTACCCTAGGGCCCCCGCCCGAAGTTAGGAAGTAAGGAAGTGAATAAGGAAGTAGGGAAGCGAGGAAGGAAATAAGGAGGGAAGTAAAATTGTTACTTAATGTCACTTTTTGACCCAGATGATTTCGTAATTCGTTAAACAATACAGTCTGAAAAGATGGACAAAATGTAATGATGTCATGAGGGTGGGGTGATTGGGTAACTGCACTGCACCGCACTGCTGTTGGTTTGATTGAAGTGAGAAAATTGCGTCATATATTTATCTCAAGTGTTACACATTGCAGTACAATTCGAATGGTTACACTTCAGCTTTAAGTATTTGATTATCCACCCAGTGCCCTGTATCTCACCTACATGATACGAGGGAGTGTAAATACTGACATCAAGTAGAAAAAGACCGTATCGTCCCCTGCGATATTAAAGAGTATGTCTACCACTTCACAGAGTGGCAGACACACCCTATCATAATTTGTCACAATACTTACAAATACGTTTTACCACGATAATTTCCAAGTATTTTGTAGCTGTAGCTTAGCTAGGCCCTATTAATATGATTTTAACATTATAGTTCAGTTTCACGTACATACATACGTACGATAATTCAGCCCCACTACCTTTTTTTTACTCCAACCTGCATGATAAAATGCACTGAATATCAAAATATTAAACCAGCTTAACACTAAATGTAAACGGGTATATGATCAGTTATATTTTTCTATTTCAGTAGATGTCAGAATTTGACGTCTGAAGTCGATCCACGTACTGTAAGGGTTGAAGCAGGCATACATCCCAGCAGACATAAGACGTTGAATCACTGTTGGTCTAACGCTGGTCCACCGTCTACGACGCTGGACCATAGTTAACCCAACATTAATTCCACGTCTTGTGTCTGCCGGGATTGAATAGCTTGTATATTGTGTTTATAACACTGAATATACGGCAATCTATGTCACAACACTGCAAGGAAAAGGCTAACAGCAGTAACTGCTTTAAGTGAGCCTTTACTGCTGCTTGACTTTACTCCGCAGAACACTGAGACGTAATCATAACTTGACAAAAATAGGTACATGGTAATCAATTATCGATACCAGCACTTCAGATTTGACTGCAGGTTTTTTGTTCGTCATAATATTTCCCAGAGTAAACAAGATTGCGCAGAACACCGTGCAGTACGTCCCTTATGCGTCCCTAATTCAGTCGGAGCTGACGCTTTCTCAGTTGACACATGGCGTGGATTGAACGGTTTATCAACGTTGAGAAAGCGTTCGACCAATGTGAATTTAGTTGATTTATAAAGGTGTAAAAATGTACGGTCTATACAGTCCGATAACGAATCTGAAGATCCGTCAACCGACTGTATCCATTCCTAGGGAAGCTTTGAAACGACATGGCAAAAATAGTTTTTATCTCGTTATAACGATTTATAAGTCGTTAAATCGATTTAGCATAAGTCGTTGTAACGCCTTTTAAGTCGTTAAATCGACTTATGCTGAATCTATTTAACGACTTATAAGTCGTTATAAAGAGAAAAAAAAACTTTTGTCATGTCAATTCAACGCTCCCGTACATTCCCCATCTGGCCAAGGAACTTGCTCGCTTATATGATTTATGCCATTTCAACTCGCCAGGAGTACACTTACCCAGAAAAAAATCTGCACCAGCGCTGACCCACCATTAAAATGATATTAAAACAACATTGGTTCAATGTCTCCTATTTGATGGGTTAATTGATTACAGGTCCTGCTGTCATGTCGGCCGGCCCCGGTGGCTTATTCGGTCCGGTTGTGGATCGAAACTCAGAGGTTTCCTGAGTTCGAATCCCCGCCGGTTCGAACGTTTGTCATTGATGTTGTGCATATAAAGTGTTCCGAACTGTTCAAAGGCCCGGGGTGTAGAGTTCTGTTGCGATATAGTCTAACATGCATCAAGCGACGTAAAACAATATTGATTCACCCTGCTGCCATTCCGGCGCTTGAAACGTATCGTACACATTTCCATCTAGCATGATATACACTCTTCCAATGTTGGAACAGAGTCACAGACGATGGCTCAACATTGAACCAGTATCGGGTCAATGTACGCGCGTAGTGAGTTGCCATCTGCATGTCCTATCAACTAGGCCTACTTATTTACATCTGATTGAAGCGAAACACAGGAGAGTGAAGTGCCTTGTCCAAATATAAAATTTGCCAGTGGAGTGCGAATTCATAACTATATAAATGTAAATCTATGTATCCACTTTTACACAACAATGTCCCAAGGTTGAGAAAAGGAGAAACCGTCCCTCTACGTGTCATATAGGCCTACTCAAAAATACTAAACGTTCAGTCAATGTTGTTTTACGGTTGGGCCTACTTCGTGGGTGAAACAACATTGGCTGATTGTCACGTGTCAGCTGGGTAATATCATCTTCCCTTGGCCAGTCTCACGCGAGTGGTACCACAGGAGCCTGGCCGTATCGAGTACTACAATAAATCAGTTATTCTGTCTATGTGGTCATCTTGGGGGGGGGGGGGCGTCTGAGATTCAAACTTATTGTATGTTTCAGATTTACAAAAAAGTCATAAAGGATCACGAAGAATTGACCTCTTGTTCATCTGTCATGCACAGTTGGGCCTACCCGTTTCCGTTGCTAGATGTATTATATAGAGAAGCTGGGAATCTCTCATTTTATACGTGAGGTGTACCAAATTTCGTCAAGGCGGCCAGTAATCATATAGTGACCGCCATTCAGGGAGCTGGGAATACAATAACATCAGCGTGAGATTCCGAGCTTATCTATCTATCAGATCTATCATACCAACGGAAACAAGAAAGCTTTGCTGTCAGCCAGCTGTCAAGCGCTGTCTGATTGGCCGGTCTTGAGACATTCAAGGTATCTCGCTATATTTAAAAAAGTTGGACGCTATGCTCGATAAAGAAAGGTATCGCACTGCGTGTAGGTGGGTAAGATAACTTGTTGTGGAAGATGGGTAATATCAATGCAGAGGTCGCGAAATTCCGCAGAGTTCGAAATACGCTGACCAAATGTTGGTTGTTTTAATGTTGTGTCGGCGTCGAAGACGGTAGGCCAAGGTGTCTTGAAACAACATCGGGTTTTTCATCTTGTTTTTAGTCTGGCAAAAATCGATGTCACAATACAGCATAGTTATTGCTATTGCATGTTGTATTTGGACCAATTTTTTTTTCTAGGATATGTGAACGTATATTAAGGGGCTACAGCGCCGCTTAGCACTAATCATAACATTTACTCGCATGTTGACCTCTTCATAGAAGTTTTTTTCATACACGTGAGCCCACAACTCGAAAAGCGAGGACACGATACATTGAACCAGTATTGTTTTGATGCTGCCCTCTCCGTCTATGACACTGGCTCAACATGAAAACAACATTGGCTCAACGTCAGTGCTGCTTACAGAGTACTGACGTAAACGGATTGTGTACTGAACCGTATACAGGTATAGTAGGGCCTATTAATGGTCCCGTGAAATTTGGCCGTATAAAAGCCCTGTTACATTTAGCCGGATGGACAAGGAACGAACGGCATCCGGTAGTGTTCGTCAATGCTCGTTTGATGGTCTGTCGCTCTCCGGCAAATAGGCCTACGCTTCCCAGCAAACACAAAACATTTGTATAACATTTGTACAGCGTGAGACCAACGTCGAAGACGTTGGGCCAGCGTTGTACAATTGTTATACAAATGTTTTGTGTTTGCTGGGTCCATGTTCGTCACGCCAGGCAGGAATTCGTTTTGTCCATGAACGTGTTTTTACCCACATTAGCGCAGTCCGGTGATGTTCGTTGCACAGTCCGGCCAAGTGTGACATTCATACATAAGCCCAACTGACAAGGAACGAGCGGCATCCGGTGAATGGTGTTCCTCATTGTTCGTTTTATGTTTTGTCGTTGTCCGGCAAATACGTTTTATGTTGGTGATGCTCGTTATTACGTAAATGCATCCGTCAAATATTCTTTTTGTCCAATACATGTCCTGAATTTGTTCGTTGCTTTTTCGTATTTGCATTGTCCGGTAATGTTCATTGCTTACGTCACTTTCTGCACATTGCACATTGCATAAAAAGTCTGTGGTCGGGATTACAAATCACTTCTAGGGTGGTTGAATAAAAAGAAAATTTTGTAAAATTAAAGATGAATTAAAACAATGAAACATTTTCAGCAAACACGAGTATTTATCCAATATTGGTTTAATGATAGTGCCCCATATACGACATGGCCGAACGATAAACGAACATTTGGTTGAACGTCTTGTGTTTCCTCGGTTGTCACCCAAACGAGGTGATTAATCAATCATTGTAAACCGTTAACAGCTTATAGGGGATATTGTGCGGTAAATAAAGGTACACTTGTAGATAATGATGAACTTGTTCAACTGATTATCCGATAAAACCTCATCTTAACGCTTAACCCTTTAACCGCCAAATTATTTAATCTGAATTTTCACCCACTTGAAGTTGTGTCCCGCTGACGCGATCCACAACTTCAAGTGAGTGAAAATTATTCAGATTTGACAAAATGGAGGTCAACCGTTTTCAAATATTGCTGATTGATGCCACATTTCATCTTCAACATGTTTAAAAGGTGGTACTTAATGTGCTAATAAAAAATGAGAACCCGAAGAATATATGCGACACCGGCGGTTAAAGGGTTAAAGATCTAATCAAGTCTCTAGCCGTTTTTACCCTCTATTTGTCCTGCATAATTTTGAAGGGAAGATGAGCATTAAATTTGTTAGATTACCATGTGTTTTGACGATAACTCTACTAATTCAAGTATGGTATTTTTTAAACACTTGAAGTTGTGGGTCGCTACCGCGACGCGCAACTTCAAGTGTGTAAAAAGTTAAATCTTATAACCTAGCGCTTCAAGGGTTAACATAAATAGTCGGTTAAAGAGATTACATGTCGGCGTGCCGATAACCATAATATTAACACGCAGTTGCAGAGGTACCCCCTCTCACCCGATAGAGATCCACTTTCTCCGTAACATTGTGTGGATCCTAAACTCAAACATGCGTAATCACAGCGTAACCATGATGCTTTAGTAACCTTTACATCGCTAAGCGCCACTATAGTCGTTTTGAATAAGTTTTATTAGCAGGTTAAATCACATTTATTGGGAATTAAATAAGTGTTTAGACATCCACATTTGCAAATGTTTGATCACAAATTAAAAAAATTGTGTAATTCCCACCCACTTGAACTTGTGGGTCGCGGTAGGAACATTTAAATTATTTACTGTAGCGTATCAAGGGTTAAAGCTACAATTTCTTGCTAAAGGATATTTTTTCAAATTGTACTGTAGTAAGGGATCAATTGATTATTACATGTCGATGTACAAACGGCGCTCATTTAGGCGTGGTATGTGAAAATACAGAAGTAGTCTAATGAATAAGGTGTGAGCTTTTAGGCCAACAGCTTACTCATTAAAGTAGTGCTGCATTTTCAATATAGCGCACAAAATATGAACAAAATATGAGTTTTTGTATTTTCTCAAACGATTAACCCAAACTAGTTAAACGTTCTTTAGAAAGTCCCATTACTTTTGAGTAACTTCAAAATATTGATCTCGCACTAAAATGTATATACACTTATCATGAAGTAAAATACCGCGAAGACAAACTGTTTAAGGATAAAGGTCGAACCACGTGATAAATCATTGCCAAACATTTGATTGCATATAATACTAATTAACTCTGAAAGCGCTACATTACGAAATTTACATTTTCACCCACCTTAACCCTTTAACCGCCAAATTATTCAATCTGAATTTTCACCCACTTGAAGTTGTGTCTCGCTGACGCGATCCACAACTTCAAGTGAGTGAAAATTATTAAGATTTGACAAAGTGGAGGTCAACTGTTTTCAAATATTGCTGATTGATGTCATATTGTGGGTATCTTTAACATGTTTAAAATGTGGTACTTAATGTGCTAATAAAAAATGAAAAGCCGAATATATGCGACACCGGCGGTTAAAGGGTTGAGTTATATCTCGCTACCGAGTCAAGTATAGAGCGAAATGACGTGGGGAAATAACCGATTTTGATATGTTTTATTTGTCAATATTCTTTATTAGTTACTACAGGCCTCGTGTGTGGCGCTTTTTATACTTCAGATAAGTAAACATAGTATTTCACAGGAGCATTTCAAAATGGCTTATTTCCAAGGCTGAGTCGGATTATTATTGAAACAGTTCTGCCGTCAAAGAACAGTAGCCTATCTGCTCACTTTACAAGTAAGCATATACTTTTTTGACTTTTCAAATCAGCGTTGTGTCGTCCTGAATGCGCATGCCTGGTTGTTGCTCACCACCCCCCCCCCCCCCCCCCTGGTATGGAGCAATCTCTAGGGATATAGATCAAGGTGATTTAACTTTCTGATAAATGCCTATGTGATCTTTTGATGTTATATTGAAAGTAAATATGACTGTGTGGATAAAGGTAGACTTATAGATAACGGTGGGTTATGAGATTTATCATTATCTGATAAGCCTTGATTGACGTGATATCATTTGTCTGGCTGATACGGCATGGTAATGTAATGCGATAGGCCTATATGAGACTATAATTGATCATGGGATGTGTGATAACTAGGGTTCCGGTCTCCCTAACAGATTTACGTCTAAATTATGACTTAAGTATCAAAAAGTGAAGACTGGCGTAAGTTTCTTCTTAAATGCTGGTGAAACCAGGCCCAGATGTTGTAAAAATCAATTCTCACACTCTGTGCATTGGTTTTCGGTATGATCATCCAGTTTATCGTATAGAAAATGTAAAAGTGTTTTCTGTACGGTATGGGAAATACAGCACATGTCCAGGGAATAATATACTCGCCTAAAGGCTCACACCTTGTTCATTGGACGAGTGTTTTATTTTCCCATGACGCGCTGAAATGAACACCGTCTACAGGAACACATGCCTACTTCATTTCTAGACCATGTACCAGTGGTGGCATGCAATCAGAATTTAGCAGTATCTACCAGCCATGAAGGTGATCTTTGTGGCATTCAAAAAAAAAAAAAAAAAAAAGAGAGAGAGAGAGAGAGAGAGAGAGAGAGAGAGAGAGAGAGAGAGAGAGAGAGAGAGAGAGAGAGAGAGAGAGGTACGTTTACTTCACCAAAATTACATGGCTGGGAAACCCTTGAGATGATGGCATTGAAATACTTGGCAAACGGTTGGATGAATTTATAGCGGCTCTTCTTCAATACCACTCCTGAACGATTCGCCCAAAGGCTCACACCTCACTCCTTCGAGTGTTCTATTTTCCATACCGCATACCGTATACCGCACACCCAGCAAACACGATACAATGAGCCAATGTTGTTTTAATGTTGGCCCACCGTCTTCTGCGACGCTGAGCCAGCATTAAAATAACATTGGTTTTGGTTCAATGTATTGTGTTTGCTGGGTACATGTATATATATAGCTTGTGGTTAGAGTGTAACGTGTTGATTTAAGGCCCGACTTGGGACATTTGTGCCCTACCAGGGACATTGATCCCGAGGCGAAGCCCAGGGTTTAAATGACACTGTACATTCAAAACCACCATCATTCATCCATTATTCGACTAGCAGTGTGGGGGTATCCATTTAAGTAAAATACCACTGAATTTGGTCACACAGATTGCGGTAGATAGGCCTGCTCAGTCAATCAAATCATTCAATATCGGAGATGTGTTTTTTTAGCGTAAATTATTCTCGTCATTTGAAGCTGGAAACTGTGCTGGCCATTCAAGCTTTAAGTTAATAAAACACATATATAACTGACAACTCAAAAGGACATTTGGTTAACGTCGACTTACGGCAGGAAACGGCATGATATTAAATATGAAATAGCTTTGACGCGCACTGAACTATGACAAGGGTTTAGACGCATAAGAAGCTATATTAGATCCTATTATATCCTGTCCTATCCTTAAACGTATTGGATCCAGGCGGTGGTCTGACCCCCCCCCCCCCCCCCCTCCACACACACACACACACCTGAGACGTCTGATAATCACGATCCCATTATGTGCCTAATGTCAACTCACACCGACTAATGTCAACATGGGGACTGCTAAACCTTTCAGCCCGGGGACCGTCTTTAGACGTCAGAATCTGACGTCTGTAGACGTCAGATTCTGACGTCTAAAGACGGACCCCGCACCGAAAGAATTAAAATATTTATAATGGCCGTAAACCCATAGCATAGGTATTCAAATGAAGCGGACACAGCTAACTAAGACATTCATGATGATTTCAAATTGAAAAAACACCTTTGGTCTCCATGGTTTAGAGAGAAATAATTCAGCGTCGCAAGGGTTCACATGGAAGTGAATAGATTTTTTCGTCCGCAAATAGTTCTGATGTTACATTATAACTATTTTATCTTGGAAATTTCGGATCTATCGAGTACAAAACAAAATATGTGCGATCAGGCGCTGTAGTTGTTTTGATCAGCTCTGGCTACATCGTAGTCAGAGCTCAGCTGAGCAGATGTCAAAACACCAAGTGACGTCACTAGTTGTTTTGATATCCACTCAACTAGCACTGGCTACGTCGTAGCCAGAGCTAAGTTGATCAGATATCAGAAGTATTATTGTCCAATATTAAACACAGATCCCAGCGACTCCGTGGTATTAGTGAAAGGTCAGACTGATCAATATGTGGATATCTCCAGCCGTCTCAATAGGAGCTATACCTAATGACGATAACACCCAGCTCATGGGCCCGCTTTCTCTCTCTCTCTCTCTCTCTCTCTCTCTCTCTCTCTCTCTCTCTCTGTGTGTCTCCTTCCTTCCCTACAAATTGTGATGCAAAATATATGAAATTGGTAGAATTAGGTACCATTGTAGAACTGTATAATGTAACCAGATGTATAATGTAACCGGTTACATTATACGTCTGGTTACATTATGCGGTCACAGGGAAAAACGTAATTTGTAACCAGCACTGACGTATAATGTGAGGGCACTTTTTAAAACTATTTGATGGAGCAAATATTTTCATTGTGATACTTTAATCCTTTTTCTTAGCATGGCAACGTGGAACGGCTTTAGCTGATAAATAAGGTAATAAATGATATTTAAATTATTATGTATTGATTGGTAAAATGACATTTTTTAACACTCAGAAAAAAGGAGCCGTAATTAGTTTTGTTTAGTTTAGTTTCAAGACCGACTTTTCATTTTCGCTGAACATACGTGGGAACCTACGCTCCACTATTGGACCCTCCCAGTAAACATAAAATATTAAGCCAAATTATTTTTGCTACGTTATATTAACCCGGCAATTTGGCTTATAATGTAATGCAGCATGGGAATATTGATAACAAATCAAATATCTAAGTCCGTCGCTTTATTATGAACGGACGAGCGGACGGACGGACGAACGAACGAGTGGAAGCACGAGCGTATAATGGAAAAGGAACGAGCGGACGCCGCTTAAAGATATAACCACTCACTCAGTTTAATTTAAACATACTAGTTATAATAAAACTTCCCAGAGTAGAATCTCCAAGACATGTACGTTTTGGAGAACTATTCCGGTTACATTATACGGTACTGGTTACATTATACGGTCGTATGGTACCTTTTCCCCTGTTTACATTATACGTTGACGCTGTGACCGTATAATGTAACCAGTCACCGTAAAATGGTTACATTTTACGTCTGGTTACATTATACGGTTCTACACCATTCTGTGCACAATGTGATGAAAAATGTCACATACGACAGTAGTAAAAAAGTTACCTTCTGATCTCGAACGTGCGGGACATAATGATTGGTAATAATAGTGGGAGCATTATGTCAAGTCACAATATTTTAGCAGCAAATCTTGCGCACTGTCATTTCCGGGGTGGTAAGCAGGTAAAAAACAACAAAAAACTGTACAAAATATATATTTTCTTCATATTTTCAAACTGGGTTCGGTCCCGTTGCCACGACAATCAGCCATCGTACAAATGTTGTCATGTTAGAGGAATCAGTGACATAGTCTACCGTAATACATAATTTTCCTTGGCAAATGTCAAATGTCAAGTTTTCGTCTTTTGAAGCTGGAATTGCTGACGCAATATCCAGGTTCAATGGACGAAAAATGTATATATTTTCTGTCATTTGAAGTTGGAGATTTCGTCAGCAAAGCCAGCTTCAAATGAATCAAAAACAGAAACACAATGTTCAGCAGCACAACGGTTACCTCACTATACTTAATATAATAATGAGCTCGAGATACTTTCTTATATAACAAAACCGACTAAAATGTATCAAATAACGGGTTTGTCTTAAATATCCACATCTAGTATATTGTAAAAGATAACACGTACAGTTTGAACGTAGAGGTATGCTTAATTCATTTCAAGCTGGCAATGTACTGCCGTGGGAATGAAAACTGTGAATTAGTAATATAGCATCGCATGCATTGAAATGGTAGTGTTCTGTAGTAGTAAAATAAAGGTGGCATACATACCAGTTTTTTTTATGTTGAATCATTGAATCCCCCCCCCCCACTCTGTGCTTTGCGAAAAAATCTCGAGTGATTGCAAGCAAATACGAACAAAGAGCAGTATACAAACGCTATCCTGTAGTTGGCAATGGTCTTGACAGTGTACTTGACAGTGTACTCAATATTATACACTGCTGCCTGGGACTCACATGTTCGACAGAACATCCTTTTCCAGTTCTATATATATTTTCTTAAAACTAGTATTTTTATGATAAAATGGAGTAGGTACCAACCTTTAAATATTGGGAATGGTCCCTGCGTACCCGGTGTTCTCGGAGCGACTGACCCAGATCTCAGGCATGTGATTGGTCTATCAGTCACATGCCTACGAGCGTACGAGCGTACGAGCCCTTCAAACCACAAAATGCGGTATCCCATTCAATATATATGAATGAGCAGTAAGAAGAATTCAGTAGCCTATTTTTTATAAATTACTTCTTTGACTTAGTGGTTCTGATCGGAGAGTAGGCTAGGTTGTTTTATGCTCATTTGTTTTAACAAATTTGACATTAACTTATTATATACAATCACCAGTAGGTCCACTGGACATGAGACCATATTGTTCAGTGTATTGTACAATAAGCTTATTAATTAATAAAACTAAACCGCTCATTCGTTATTTACCTATCCACGCACTACGTCTGAGTTGTACAAAGCCGGTGGTCAAATATAATAATTCGATTCAGTTAACTATAGATTTACAGTTATTATTATGTATGTCAATATGTATATACACTTCTGGTGACAATTGCGTACAATTTACCCTCGTTCCGCTAAGTTATCTTTTTAAATTTGTACCCACTTGAAGTTGTGTCTCGCTAGCGCGACCCACAGCTTCACATTGGTGAAAAATGCTCATATTTGTTTAATTTGAGACTAAACATCTCTAAATCTTGATGTTTAAACCCTTATTTCATTCACAATAACAGTGTTTGTGTTTGGTCGGCTATTAAAACAAATTAAAAACGTCTTTATTCGTGAATAACGGTGGAAGAGTCCTGTTCATATATATACGTTGAACAAAAATAAAAAGCCAATGAAAAAATGCTGTGGATGCTTTATAGTTCCAGTAATCAAATAAATTCAGTTTTAATTAAATAAGATTTGTTCGTCATTTGAAGCTGGAAATTGTGTTAGCAGTTCCAGCTTCAAATGACGAAAAAATAGCAACATATAGGTCCTATTTTTGCAAGGCAGGGGTTACTAATATGGCACACAATCAAAGAGTAGCAGTGCCACACGGCAAAGTATGACCACACACGAACATAATACACATGGCAGACCTGGGAGAGAGAGTCAACAGGCTTTAAAACATCCCTGCACCTCACTAAGACCAATATCAATACATTATCTGTTTTTATCATTTGTTTCTGTATTTATCATCAGAACAAAATATAATGAGGGAGGCGGAACAATATGAAAACAAAACTGTGAACCTTTTTCCTGGAAAAGATAAAGAGGACAACCATAAAAACAAACCTATAACCCATTTGTGGAAATGAGGGTGACGAAATTAAAAACGTTGGACCCAGGTTTGGAAACGTTAATTAAAACAAAACAAAAAACATAGCTGGATCAATATTTTTATCACCTGAATTTTTTTTTTTTGAAAATTGGCAACCACACGTAGGCCTACAATGCACGCGCTGAACAGACAACAACACCTTATTTTTTGGTAAAGCGCGGCCCTAACCTAAGGCGTGCACTCACAGTGGCACATACACAATCAGTCTACCAGGTTTTTCTAATCAGAGTTTCCAGAATGCTTTAATCACACCAGCTGTTTAACCTGCTAGGACAGTAGGCCTATGTATACGTTTTCAGGTAAGTTTTGAGCCAAATACAATGCATTGCGCTGCAATTGATATTTGTATTTTCTACATTTGTAGCCGAATATTGCGCTCGCTATTCCAGCATCAAATAAATAAAATATACTAATTAAAATAACATTCACCAGGAAAATTGTCAAATTCGCGTACTTGTGAAGTTCAAATATGGCGACGTGCCAGGACCGGAACATATTACCTCATTTTTGGCAATTTTTCAAGAGAGCCGAAAAACATATTTTCCTCTATCATGTCTATTACTCCAATCCGAATCCTCATAAAATAAAATCCTACTTATTTGTACGTGTGGTGCCACACTGAACACAATTATTTAGTTTTAATGTTCTCGCAGTGGGTAATTTTTAAAATAAACACGTTTTTAACACTTGACATGATTGTTATGACTCTGTGACATATAAACCAGATTTCAGTAAATTACTAAATTACTTAGCACGTTCTTCCTTTAGCAGTTGGCCAGGCCGGGTCTATTTGCCCCGTCACGGGGCACACAAGACAAGAAAAGTGTGTTGGATAACCCGTGACGGGGCGAATAACAGTTAAATGCTCTTCCATGTCCCGTGACGGGGCGTGGAACCGCTGATTTTGTGCCTTCGATACACCGTGGCGGCCGAAATAAAGGAAAATTCGAGTTATACAGCCCGCTGCGGTGTATGCAAGATAATTAAAGTGTCCTTGGGCACCCCGTGAATGATGTAACGGGGTTTCTTATTGGTTGTCAAAAGAAACATTACATTGGGTCCATTCGACTAGCACAATAAATATGTTCGCATTTCCAATTTTCAAAAGCAACTACATCGATTAGTGGAGTATGTTCCATCTGGCACTCCGAGGCCGACAGGCTTGTACATCGATCATGAGATCATCCACAGTTACTCGTCATGCGGCCCCGAGGGGCCAATGCACAGGTCCACATCTTAGTGTAGGAAGCATTTGATATTCAATTCGAAATAAACATATACAGTGTGTAGCAAGCCCCGCCTGAGAGAGGAGGTTTACCCAGTGTGCAGTGAGCCCCTCATCCCTCCTGAGAAAGGAGGTTTACCTAGTGTGCAGTGGGCCCTTCATCGCTCCTGAGAGAGGAGGTTTACCTAGTGTGCAGTCGGCCCTTCATCCCTCTTGAGAGAGGAGGTTTACCTAGTGTGCAGCGGGCCCTTCATCCCTCTTGTTAGAGGAGGTTTACCTAGTGTGCAGTGGGCCCTTAATCCCTCTTGAAAGAGGAGGTTTACCTAGTGTGCAGTGGGCCCTTCATCGCTCCTGAGAGAGGAGGTTTACCTAGTGTGCAGTGGGCCCTTCATCCATCTTGAGAAAGGAGGTTTACCCAGTGTGCAATGGGCCCTTCACACCTGTTGTGAGAGAAGGTTTACCCAGTGTGCAGTGGGCCCCTCCTCCCTCTTGAGAGAGGAGGTTTATACCTACTGTGCAGTGGGCCCTTCATCCCTCTTGCTCGAGGAGGTTTACCCAGCGTGCAGTGGGCCTTTCGTCCCTCTTGAGAGCGGAGGTTTACCCAGTGTGCAGCGGGCCCCTCATCCCTCCTAAGAGAGGAGGTTTACCCAGTATGCAGTGGGCCCTTCCTCCTTCTTGAGAGAGGAGGCTTATACCTAGTGTGCAGTGGGCCCTTCCTCCCTCTTGAGAGAGGAGGCTTATGCCAAGTGTGCAGTGGGCTCCTCATCCCTCCTGAGAGAGGAGGTTTATCCAGTGTGCAGTGGGCCCTTCCTCCCTCTTGAGAGAGGAGGCTTATACTTAGTGTGTAGTGGGCCCTTCATCCCTTTTGAGAGAAGAAGCTTATACCTAGTGTGCAGTGGGCCCTTCATCCCTCTTCAGACAGGAGGTTTACCCAGTGTGCAATGGGCCCTTCATCCCTCCTGAGAGATGAGGTTTACCCAGTGTGCAGTGGGCCCCTCATCCCTCTTCAGAGATGAGGTTTACCTAGTGTGCAGTGGGCCCCTCATCTCTACTAAGAGATGAGGTTTACCAAGTGTGCAGTGGACCCGTCATCCCTCCTGAGAGATGAAGTTTATCGATTTTGAAGTGTGCCCCTCATCCCTGACTCTGCCTGATACTAAGATGAGGTTTACCAAGTGTGTAGTGGGCCCCTCATTCCTCCTGAGAGATGAGGTTTACCAAGTGCATAGTGGGCCCCTCATCCCTCCTGAGAGATGAGGTTTATCAATGGTGCAGTGAGCCCCTCATCCCCGACTGTGGTTGATAGATGAGATTTACCAAATGTGCAGTGGGCCCCTCATCCCTGACTCTGCTTCAAAGATAACCTAGTGTGCAGTGGGCCCCTCATCCCTAACTTGTCCTGAAAGATGAGGTTTACCCAGTGTGCAACCAGCCCCTCATCCCTCCTGAGAGATGAGGTTTACCTAGTGTGCAGTGGGCCCCTCATCCCTCTTGAGGGATTAGGTTTACCTAGTGTGCAGTGGACCTCTCATCCCTACTTAAAGATGAGGTTTATCGATTGTGCAGTGAGCCCCTCATCCCTGACTCTGCCTGATAGATAAAGTTTACCTAGTGCCCAGTGAGCCCCTTATCCCTCCTGAGAGATGAGGTTTACCCAGTGTGCAGTGAGCCGCTCATCCCTAACACTGCCTGAGAGATGAGGTTTACCCAGTGTGCTGTGGGCCCCTGATCCCTGACTGGCCGTGAAAGATGAGGTTTACCCAGTGTGCAACCAGCCCCTCATCCATCCTAAGGATGAGGTTTAGCGTGTGCAGTGGTCCTCTCATTCCTCCTAATAGATGAGGTGTACCTAGCGTGTAGTGAGCCCCTCATCCCTTCTAAGAGATAAGGGTTTAGTCAGTGTGCAGCGAGCCCTCATCCACCCTGAAGATGAGATTTAGCCGGCAGTGTGCAGTGAGCCCCTCACCCATAACTGGGCCTGAAAGATGAGGTTCACCCAGTGTGTAGCGAGCCTTTCACTCTCTCAGGATGAAGTTTACACAGTGTGTAGTGAGCCCCTCATCCCCAAGAGATGAGATTATCAGATTTTCCCTATATTAACATTCTGATGTCTAGAATATCACATATCTTATGTATTAGCACTCTCCATTCTAGAGTATCGCATGTATTAACTCTCTGTGGTCTAGAGTATGACATGTCTCATGTGTCAACCCTCTGTGGACTAGACTACCATATTTTCTCTGCGTTAACTTTCTGATGCCTAGAGGTTCACATATCTTATTTATTAGGCCTCTGTGGACTAGAGTATCACACGTATTAACCCTCTTTGGTCTAGAGTATCACGTTTCAAATGTGTTAACCCTCTGTGGACTACACTATCATGTTTATCTTATTTTAACCTACTGATGCCTAGAGCATCATAAATGTTATTGATTAACCTTCCATAGGCTACAGCTTGACATGTATTAACCCTCTGAGGCTCAGAGAGTAGATAGGACCACGTTTCTCTAATATTAACCCTATGTGGACTAGATTATTAAATTTCTTCCATATTAACCTTTTGATATCTGGAGTATCACATTTCTTATTTATCAACCCTCTGTTGACTAGACTATCTCAAGTATTAACCCTCTGTGGTCTAGTGTATTACGTTTCTAAAATATTAACCCTATGTGGACTACACTATCATGTTTAGCTCATTTTAACCTACTGATACCTAGTTCATCACATATGTTATTTATTAACCCTCTATAGGCTGGAGTATTGCGTTTAATAACCCTCTGAGGTCCAGAGAGTCGATAGTATCACGTGTCTCAAATACTAACCCTCTGTAACTATCAAATTGCTCCTATATTCACCTTTTGGTGTTTGGGTATCACATGTCTTATTTATTAACCCTCTGTTGACTTTCGCAAGTATAAACCCTCTGGAGTATCACGTTTCTTATGTCTTATCATGTTTATCTTTTTTAACCTACTCATGCCTAGAGCTTCATAGATGTTATTTCTGAACCCTCTATAGGCTAGAGTTTGACATGTATTAACCCTCTGAGGTCCAGAGGGTCGATAGTATCACGTGTGTCTCGTGTATTACTGCGATTACCATATTTCTTCTATATTAACCTTATCATACCTAGAGTATCATATGTTTTATTTATTAATCCTTTTCGGACTAGAGTAACACATGTATTAATCCTCTGGGGTCTCTGGTATCACGTGTCTCAACTATCAATCTTCTGCGACTAGACTATTATATTTATCTAATGTTAACCTTCTGTTGCCTAGCGTATTACATGTCCTCTGTATTAAAGCCGACACAATCAGGCTAAAATCATCAAAAATCAACAATTTTATTTTGGCTTCTTAATATACTTCCTTCATATGTGAAGATGTCCATAGACTAGAATTACGGAAGTCTTTTAAATTTTGGGTTGCTGTGGCAACGTAGCAAGGTTGCGGAAAACCCGTTTATCAGTTATTTCTGTATTTCTTATTTTAAACATGCATGTCTGAAATTAAATTGCGTATTTATTTCTCGCTTAGCTGGTAAATGCGCAACACAAAATTTAAAAAAACATACTCAATACTAGTCTATGGACATGTTCACATATTATGGCCATATTAAGAAGCCAAAATAAAATTAAGGATTTTTTATGATTTTAGCCTGATTGCGTCGCTTTAACTGTCTGGAGGCTGGAGTATGAAGTGTTGTCTCATATAATAATCTTCTGGTGGCTAGAGTATGAACTTGCTCCCATATTAACCATGTTAACCATCTGGTGCCACACATATGTATGATATATTTTCTTCTGTAGCTAGACCCAGCAAATGCTACAAATTGAAATATTTTTTAGACAGATGAATTTTAAAAGCAGATATTTACAAAACTTAGGCCCAACGCTATCTACGCTAGAAAAGCTAGGTGGATAAATGGGAGTTAGAGAGAAAATTAGCAAAATACTTTGATAGTAATCAAAGTTTTAAAAGTCATTGTTTTATTATTGTGTTATTATTGCACACTGGAAAAACCTTATCTCTTAGGAGGGATGAGAGGCTGGTCGCACACTGGTGAGCTTCATCTCAGGGAGACGTAGGGGCTGTAGGGTGGGCTGGTTGCAGATTGGGTGAACTTCATCTCTCAGGCAGAGTCAGGGATGAGGTGCCCACTGCACACTAGGTAAACCTCATCTCTCAGGAGGGATGAGGGGCCAATGCACACTAGGTAAACCTCAACACTCAGGTGGGTATGAGGGGCCAACTCCACATTAGGATTTGTAAACATTATCTCTCGGAAGGGATGAGGGGCCCACTGCACAGAAGGTAAACGTCATCTCTCAGGGGGGAAGGGGGGGGGGGCTCATTGTACACTGGCTAAACCTAATCCTTAGAAGGGGCTGGTTGCACACTGGTAAACCTCATCTCTCAGGGATGAGTGGCCCACTGCACACTGGGTAAACATCATCTCTGATGCAGTGTCAAGAATGAGGGGCTGACTGCACACTATGTAGACCTCATATATTAGAAGGGGTGAGGTGCCCATTCCACACTGGCTAAACCTCATCCTTACCGTATCATCGCGCATAAACGTGCATTCACTTATAAGTGAAATTCGAATGTCATTTCTCCAAAAATATTCTTGTTCGTTTATAAGTGCATGCAACTATATTCGAATACTACGTACATGCACTTATATTCGAAAATTACTACGCGTACCACGGTGTAACTCAAGACATCAGGTGAGAATAATAATAATATGAGTATATTGACTTATAGACTATTACTAGTTAATGCCCATAATAATTAAATAAAAATGTTGATCGTAAGCACAAGCTACAATATTATTTATTATTATTCATTAACGGGTAGATATTAGGAGAGAATTGCCCCATAATACAGATATGCGCCAACAGTTCAAGGCGTCAAAGCGATAGGGTATGGGTATGATAGCTGAAAAGTGGGGACAAATGAGGTGTGATATAACAGTTCAGGTAGTGTCAACATCTATTTCCCGGAGTCACTCCTGCAAGGTAACTTAAAAGTAACTGTCCCAGTGATTACTAGCGTTAACTCAGCTTACCTTGGATTGGAAGAAATCAAATAATTACGATTTTAACGAATTGGAATAAATTTAAAATTTATCTTTATGTTCGAATATAAGTGCATGCACTTATTTGCGAAAACTAAGTGCATTTTCGAATATAAGTGCATGCGCAGGGATACGATAATTAGGATGGATGAGAAGCTGGTTGCACACTAGGTAAACCTCATATTTTAGGCCCAGTTTGGGACAAGGGGCCCACTGCACACTAGGTAAACCTCATCTCTCAGGGATGAGAAGACGGGGCTTGTTACACACTGAATATGTTTATTTCGAATTAAATAATAAATGCTTCTGCACTAAGACGTGGGCCTGTGCATTGGCCCCGAGGGTCCGTATAACGAGTGACTGTGGATGATCTCTCGATCGATGTACATGCCTGTCCACTCTTCTGATAATAACCAGGAATATGATAATTAAGTGTTTTTTATGTTATATTACATAATATTATCAAAACTAACCAATACTAAGCGAGGTCAAGTATGTGTGTAGGCCTATAAAATAATCTATCCTATCCGATTATTATTCAGTCTACTCACATGTCAGTTATGATTTAAAGTTGGTGGGTTGCTATACTTTACTGAATCAAAATATTTACGTTGCGATAGACCCACTCCTGTCGAAGTTGACCTTATTGCGCATGCCTGTCTCTGTATTAGGCGCCCTAAATGTTTACTCAGCGAATCACAACGACCCACCTACATTATTCCCTCCATCCGTCTCTTCCCAGCGAACACGACCAGTAGGCATTTCAGCATCTGCAACGCCGACCACCCAATATTAAAGTAGGCGAGTCGTCACTATTTACTGAACAAATGTCGTAGGACCACCCGCATGCGCAGTATGGTTCTAAGGTTGGGGTCGTCAATGTAAATATTATTCATAAGTGAGCAAAACCTCTCAGTTGGTTTAGTCTATAGCCTACTAGCTTTGACATACTGTCTAATTTTGGCCACTATACCGCTATGGTGCGGACGCTCGGAGCTTATATTTTACTGTGATATTTTCCCTAAATTATTCTCAACACTTTCAGTGCGGGGACCGTCTATAGACGTAAACGACCCCCGCGCTGAAGGAATTAGCAAATTGTAATGACCATAGACCCATAACATATATATTCAAATGAAGCAGAAAGAGCTAACTGAGCTATTTGTGATTATTTTAAATTGGAACAACTCTTTGGTCTCCATGGTTGATACGCAAATATTTCAGCATTGTAAGTGTTAAACCATCTAGACATTAATGAATTCATATTTATTTTGCCAACGTTCTAAGGTATGTGGGCCATCAAAAGTGAATATTTTTAATCAGTTAGTGAAACGTCTGACCTGTTTTCAACTAGGCAATGCTGATGGGTTAAATCAGATTTTAGTCCTAAAGTATATTTTTTTTATACCACTTCATGGCGATGACTTTTTCCTGAGGTCACATAGTGAGCGCACGATATAACTGCAATACATGTTTCAAATTACTGTTATCATTATTACATTTAGTTATAAACAAAAAAATACATATTTGTGAATTAATTTATATTATTTGCCTTCTGTTTTAGGAGTAGGCCCATGGTTTATCCTCCTCCTGTCTGTGACGACTATTGTTTCTGGAAGTAGTAACAATCTGTTCAATTTGTCCTTGTATTAAGACTGATTAAGGCAAAGTGAACACTATTATCATCGGTTGTTTAAATTAAGTTATTATTGCCTTTATCCAAGGTACCATTTATGATTTACCAAAAAGTTTTAAAATAGCATTATGTTAATTATACTTATTTATAATAATATTTGAGGAACTATAGAATGTATGGTGAATTTGTTTTTTTCCAAAAAGTCAAAAATACTTTGTGAACGCGTAATCCCAAGTACCGCTAGTCCGTATTCCTCATACTTTTGTATGTAGGCACTTACCTGCCTGAGTATGAAATGAAAAGGTTTTGGTCATAGCGTAATGATTTGTAGTGATTGTCAATTAAAATACTTGGCAGAGATGCATTTATTTTCGCCGCATAGCGAAAACACATCTTATTTTCCTTTCAACGAGGGCTCAGGGGCACATATTTTCTGTATGTTACTACTGTGTGCATTTACTAGTATTCTATTGGGTGGCGAAAAGTGTAGGGGGTAGGCCTACTATCCTGTTTAATTGATACAAATGGAAGTATTAGAATTTAGTGTTTTGTTTACAATTATCCCGGAACGATATTATGGTAGTCGGTATAGCTACTAGAGAATTTGATAATGTACAGACAAGAAGTAGGTGATCTTTTTGTGGATAACTTTTGTGTCAATCTGCGACCATGTGAACACATCCAATTATAAAGTTAATGATGAGATAATAATAATTACAAATGTTGCAATTGCATTTATTAAATTTTAAACACGAAGAAAATCATATTACACATAAAATAATGTAGATCTTGTTTATGTTTCTTACACAGATAAAACAAAAATAGCCAGTGACTTTGAGTGTTCATATAGAGTGTCCATATATATTCTTCTAAAACCACTGGCGTCTCGCTGAAAATAAAATAATGAGTGGATCAATAAAACATAATTATTTTTTTAATATGTTCTATTCGTGGTGATTAAATTTGAAATTTGCATTTAATATGTTGATAAAAAAATTACAATATAATAACCACAAGAACTTAAATATGTGTTGGGTAACACTTAATTAGGTACATAGTCATACCTACATTTATCTCTCATACACTACTGTATCATCTGTACACGGGGCAATCGTGTCTCCAGGAGAATGATCTAAAATTGTATCGCTGTACCTTTATCCTGTACAAAGAAAAACAAAACAAATATCACTATAGCACAATTTAATCATTAAGAGAACGCAATTCTGCTACGTAGGTGTACTGTGTAGCAACAACGATTTATGTTCTAGCGCTCATAGCGAGCATTTTGCACCAGATATACTGTAGATTAACTTGCTCAGACATGTTGAAATAACCCTGCTGCTCTTCTGTGGTTTAAATAAGAAAGGTTGGAATAGTTATTTACCCCAATGGAATTGGTGTGGATTGAATACGAAAATATTTCTAAAACCAGCTGTTTCACCTGTAGGTTAAATAAGGTTTAAATAGTTTAATAGCCCAGGTGATTTTCTGTGGGTTAAATAAGAAGGTTGGGATAGTTATCTAGCCCGGTGTATTTGTGGTGGATTAAATATGAAGATTGGAAAATCATTCTGAAACCCAGCTGTTTTTCTGTGTGTTAAATAAGAAGGTTGTAATATTATAAAACCCAGGTGCATTGTAGTGGGCTAAATAAGGTTAAAATATGTCTAGATGCTTTATTATGTGTAAGCATAAAGAAGAGTGGAATTGTTGTTTAGCCCGGGTTGTTTTCTGTGGGCTAAATAAATATGTCGGTTGAAAAGCTATAAAACCTACTTGCTTTTGTTTGGGTTAAATAGATTTTCTGTGGTCTGGAAGCTACAAAGGTTGAAATAAGTATATACAATGTAGTCTGGGTTATTAATTGCGGGTTAAATAAGATGGTTAGAATTGTTATTTAGCCTGGGTTGTTTGATGTGGAAATAGTTATTTAGCCTGGATGCTTTGTTGTGGTTAAATAAGGACATAGGTTGACATAGTTATTTATTCACGGTGATTTGATGTGGGTTGAAGACAAAGATTGAAATAGTTCTATAACCTACTTGTTAATATTGTTATATAAGAAGGTTTGCATTGTTATTTAGCCCGGGATGTTTTCTGTGGGTTAAATAAGAAGGTTGGGATAGTTATCTAACCCGGTTGATTTGGTGTGGATAAAATATCAAGGTTGAGATAGTTCTATATTACCCAGCTGCTTTTCGGTGGGTTAAATGGGAATGTTGTAAATGTTTATAACCCAGATGCTTTGTTGTGGGCTAAATACGAAGGTTGAAATAGGTATATAATCTGGGTTATTAACTGCGGGTTAAATAAGAAGGTTGGAATTGTTATT
This sequence comes from Flabesymbios commensalis, assembly GCA_964017125.1. Lineage (NCBI taxonomy): Eukaryota > Metazoa > Annelida > Polychaeta > Terebellida > Flabelligeridae > Flabesymbios > Flabesymbios commensalis. The sequence continues at coordinate 26,898,811 of OZ024908.1, read as the reverse complement.
TAGCCCGGGTTGTTTGATGTGAAAATAGCCCAGTAGGTGATTTTCTGTGGGCTAAATAAGAAGGTTGGGATAGTTATCTAACCCGGTTGATTTGGTGTGGATAAAATATCAAGGTTGAGATAGTTCTATATTACCCAGCTGCTTTTCGGTGGGTTAAATGGGGATGTTGTAAATGTTTATAACCCAGATGCTTTGTTGTGGGCTAAATACGAAGGTTGAAATAGGTATATAATCTGAGTTATTAATTGCGGGTTGAATAAGAAGGTTGGAATTGTTATTTAGCCTGGGTTGTTTGGTGTGAAAATAGTTATTTAGCCTGTATGCTTTGTTGTGTGTTAAATAAGTACATAAGTTGACATAGTTATTTATTCACTGTGATTTGATGTGGGTTAAAGACGAAGAATGAAATAGCTCTATAACCCACTTGTTTTATGTGGGTTATAATAAGAAGGTTTGTATTGTTATTTTAGCACGGGATGTTTCTGTGGGTTAAATATGTCGGTTGAAAAGATATAAAACCTATCTCCTTTTATTTGGGGTGAATAGAAGGTTCAAGTAGTTAAATAGCCCAGTAGGTGATTTTCTGTGGGCTAAATAAGAAGGTTGGGATAGTTATCTAACCCGTTGGATCTGGTGTGGATAAAATATCAAAGTTGAGATAGTTCCATATTACCCAGCTGCTTTTCGTTTATAAACATTTTCGTTTATAACATTGTGAGAAATGTTTTTATCTGGTTATCATGGGAACAAAAATTTCAGGATAGCAAATTATTATTGAAAATGGGGTGTACATGTGAACTGGTACTCTTAATGTTACCATAAATGAACATTTGTGTAAATATAATGTGACGAAATCTGTGACGTTCATCACAGAAACGCCCCATTTACACAATTGTTATCCCTATTTAGCGAGAAATAGAAATATATCAAATAAAAAATAATTTGAACATGTTTAAAACTAAAAAAATCAAATTTTAACAATTTTATTATGTAGAGTAACACAAATGGAACATATCATTTTTTCAATCTGGGTACCTTTAAATATGTCGATTGAAAAGTAATAGGCCTAAAACCTACTTGCTTTTATTTGGGGTGAATGGAAGGTTCAAATAGTTAAATAGCCTAGTAGGTGATTTTCTGAGGGCTAAATAAGAAGGTTGGGATAGTTATCTAACCCGGTGGATTTGGTGTGGATAAAATATCAAGGTTGAGATAGGTATATATTACCCAGCTGCTTTTCTGTGGGTTAAATGGGAATGTTGTAAATGTTTATAACCCAGATGCTTTGTTGTGGGCTAAATACGAAGGTTGAAATAGGTATATAGTCTGGATTCTTAATTGCGGGTTAAATAAGAAGGTTGGAATTGTTATTTAGCCCGGGTTGTTTGATGTGGAAATAGTTATTTAGCCTGGATGCTTTGTTCTGGGTTAAATAAGTAGGTCACATATTATTCCGGGTGATTTTATGTGTGTTGAAGACGAAGAATGAAATAGCTTTATGACCCACTTGTTTTTATGTGGGTTATATAAGAAAGTTTTTATTGTTATTTAGCCCAGGTTGTTTTTCAGGATTTATTAAAAAACGTGGGGGGGGGGGGGCTTGGTGCCGGCCCTCGAGTTTTTTTTGGTATGCTAAGGCCGATTTAGGTGGCTTTTTAAAATAATGTGTCGAAAAAAAATGTGTCGTCCCCCCCTCCCCCGCCTGGACCTGCGGCCGACATTCCCCGTCATTAAGTTGACTATAGATTTACCCAATGTTGGTTTAATGTTGGCCCAGTGTCGTAGACGGTGGACCAACAATAAAGTAACCTTGGGTAAATGTCTCAGATACTAAGCAATGTAAAATGCACAGCGGGCGTCGTAATCAAACCTGTTGCGACTACTGTTTGTATGGAAATTTAGCATAAATCAAATGCGGCCACGGTCGATAATACGTGCAGTTGCCAACTCACATAATATTTTGTAGTAATTCAGCTTTCATATCTTTTGTAAATGTTGCAAGCGATAATAGTTGTCAGGAGTCAGGGATATATTTACATTTGTACAAGTTTATTTTACGCGGCATAACTTACCTGTTCATTTTGATAAGGTCTTGGTGTAGGCTATTCAGTTCCGTGAATGAGCGCCAAAAAACAAACATTGACAGCAGGACATTGAAAGAACGATTTTGATTGGTTGTCATTGTCGGGTTAAATAAGGATTTTAGTCTTCTTGCACACCCCGTGACGGGGTAAATAGACACTTCCATTATGGCCACATCTATAACAAGCACCCAGTTATCATTGCACAAGCGGGACCGATAGCAGAGCCATAACCTGATAACGTGTCAGCTGACAGTTAGCTCCCAGTTAACGTTTTCTGACTCGTATATTATGGACCGATTCAATACCTGACAACCATTTTGTCAAGTCGCTTATAATGACTGTAACAACAGAAAACTGTTGCTGACATCAGTGACGATTAATGTGAAATAAAATTTAAAGAAGTCAATTTAAAAAACAATGTATATAGGTCCCTATTATTTATTTAATACAGGAAACGTGCCACCTTTCCCTGAGAAACCATCACTGCATTCTTCGAGAACTGGGATGATGGCTCCAATAAAAATGTGATAAGCAACTAAGATGAGTGACAGTTATCACCTTCTGACTCGGAATAAATCGTAATTACCATGTTCTGGCTCTGGGGACAAGTCAATTTTTAGTTAACATGTAAACACAAAAAGCGCTATATCTCGAAAAATATTGCTCATTTTGACGCGATTTCTTCCACAAAGATGTTCCATCGTGACTGCAACATTATGGAATATCAGTTCCATAGCGTGCTAACTGAAAGTGAATGGTTTCAGCTTTAAATGATTGAAAAATAGAACCAAACAATTCAGCAACACGGCAAGGGTTAACACTTCGAGCCATCATGATGCATTTTAAAGGAGCATCATTTTGAATTCATTAAAACTGACCTCATTTTCTAGACATTGTGGTTTCAGAACGAAAATATGCTTTAACAGTATCATGCCATTTTTTTCAATTTGTCACTCATTATTGATTAAACACATTTTAAACCTCACATCTTAAACCTTATTTAAACACTTAAAACGGGATCAAAACGAGTCGTTATTGGAGCACTATATCACTGAATAAAAAGTCATCTTAGCGACATTTCGTTGCTTCTAATATACAGAGCACGCTGGCTGAGGGCCATGGCAGCCATAACCTGCAGCCACTGTTACAGCAAACAAGGGACATTGAGCCAATGGTGGGTCAATGCTGGGTCGGTGTCACAGACGGTGGTTCAACTTTAAAACGACATTGTTTTAACGCTCCGTTTTTACTTGGGGTGGAACATAACCTGGTATTTGTTGACTTGGCTTTAGCACACAGTTTGGTGTTTATCTACAGCCACCCCCCCCCCCCCCCCTCTCCCCCACCACCACTACAGTCCCCTTTTGCTGACCGTCCAGTCCAGATTAACCAGAATATTGATTGCGCGCACAGGAAGATGTTAGATGTTAAAGTACACTTAGAGTAATTAATAACATGGCGCGTTATGATCAATAGTGTGATGACAGAGGCTCGAACAGAAGCAATACCACGTACGATGTTTTCAAATCACATAAAAGGGGTTTCATCGTTAATTGCCGCTAATCAGGGGAATGACACACAGTTGCAATGGTAGTTGTCCAGAAAGGTCATAAGTTGGCTTATGCATTTTGTAATTTATAACAGCTTTGGAGGTGGTTCTCATTCATTTGAAGCTGGCTAATGTATCTCCAGTGACAGCATCAATTGAACGAATCATGTCACAGAGTAGTGCAGGTCTTAACCTTTGAACTGCTAAGCGTTTTTAATCAGTTTTATTAGCCGTTTTAATGTTGGGAACAAAATGTGTGTTTAAAAATCAAAATTTGCGAATGTTTGATCTCAAATTGAAAGAATATGAGTGATCTTCACCCACTTCAAGTTGTGGGTCGCGGTAGCGAAACACAACTTCAAGGGGGTGAAGATTTTAATTATTTATTTTAGCGGTTTAAGTGTTAACGCACAGTTAAAATCACGAATCTATTTTTTTGCTCATACAGGCCTCGTTGACCACAATGATATAGAGGAGCTTATCCATGCTCACCGCGAAATAGGGGGTCGTCTTTCAAACCTTGTAGCATATTGTCATGACTGTGTGTATTTTAAGTCTATAAGAAATAGCTTCACTGCGATAGATTCGTAGATCCGAATATATTTGGCGCAATTGGCCTACACGCCTTGTAGGTTTGGTTCTACGAAGCTTTGTTTCTCCCTGACTCTTCTCACCACCCACAATCAATCTAAACATTCCTGAATATGTTGGATAATATAATCTGTCAATACAGTAATTACTATGAATTTCTGTTGCAGAGTGAAGACAAGAAATTCCCGTAATAGGTGTGATTGACAAACCAACCACACCAGTAGGCCTACTTAGGACGGATGTTGTGCTCGTGATTGACGTCGTCTATTGATGAGCAGCTATTATGACGAGATATGTGTAGGAAACACTTTACCTTGCGTGACATCGTCATGCACAAACCAATCAATCCTACCATCTTCACTCCAGTACACCACCGTCTGTCTGACTTAGCTCGACATACACATTGCATGCTATGGATAGGCCTACTATATTTGTTATCTAATAATATACCCCTGTCCCGACGAGTTGGCATTTGTGATTTAATACCAACTGGAATTGCTAACGCAATTTTCCAACTTCAAATGACAAAAAGTTGAATATTCTAAGTGGATTATTCGATTAACAATTTCAGTGGCATTTTATTTTATTTAACACGTCCTTATAACGCATATTAAAGAAGGCTAGATACGGACCTTGATGGTCATCAGGACACGCGTTACATTTCATGCGCTGACTGGATAGAAACGTGCTCCAAAATGGCGTCACTCATGAGCGCCAACATTTCGCAATTAGTCTAAAGTAGACAACCGTTGGAACGTCAGTGGTGATGAGTTTGTCGTGTGAGTATCAGATGGCGATAGTTGACAGGTCCTGGTGAGCATGGGCAGCCAGCAGGAAGACAAGATGTTGGCTGGGTCAGTGTTACCGGCCAGCAGATTTAATGGTGCTATGGATTACTTTACATCCTTGCCATCACGGGACCTAAAGGGTTTACAAGGAAACACTGCTGCCTATTTTGGATCAGTGACACCACGAGACTTAAGGGGTATTCCTCACAGAGATATGGATTATCCGTTGTCTCAGAGCATAGAGGGTGCCGAGCAGGAGACGCCATCGGGAGGTCGCGGTGACATGGCATGCTCCATGCTGACCTACAGTCAGCGCATGAGACAAGTGGCACACAGACGACAGCAGCACCTCGTGCAGGGCGTCCACAGGGCAGGAGGCAAGACACATGGCGTGTCCAGAGAGGTAGACAAGACACATAGCGTGCAAGGTGTTCATGGGCAAACAGATAAGACACACATTGTGCAGGGTATCTCTAGTGAGGCCGTCAAGACACACATTAACCCCAGAGACGCAGAAAGTACACACATCGCGCTAGGTAATCCTAGACAAGCCGTTAATACACTCTCCATACATGGTGTCCCTAGGGTGGCAGATCACACTCAAATCCTACAAGGCCTTCCTAGAGACACAGACAAGACGTGGGTTCATGCTACACAGACAAAACCTGAGCGTCACAAGCAGCGTGCGGTGACTCAGAGCACCACGTTAGAGTGGCCTCATTATAAGGAAGCCATAGAGAGGAGACTACTGGCTCAGCAAACAGAACCTACAGGGGATAGATCCACATCAGGATTACATATCAGTGGCAATGCCAGACCTGGATCTCTACGTGCCAGCCCTTATCCCCCATTGTCTGTACGTGCCAGCCCTCACCCCAGGCCAGTATCAGACCCCCTAGGCACTGTCATCCCTAGTGTTAACGTCCTCAATGGAGTACACGGGTCACGGACACATAGCATCCTGAATAATCTGCGGGGATCACGGGAGTATATGATGGATAAATCCCTGCCTCATTACTTGTATCACAGACACTCACAGCTGCAGAGATCACTCCCTCTGAGGGCTGGAGAGACAAATATACTCAGCCTAGACTCAGACGCTGTGAGGGTGCCCTCTGACCCTGTGAGGTTACATAACGACCCTATGAGAGTGTATAATGACCCTGCAAAGATACACATTGACCCTCTGAGGGTACACAATGACCCTCTGAGAGTACACAATGACCATGTCAGGGTAGACACTGACCCTGTGAGGGTACACAATGACCCTATGAGGTTACACTCTGGCCAGTTTGACCCACTGAGGTCGGTTAGTGAGAATTCCAATTCAGGAAGCCACAGTGATCAGTATGATCTCTGTGGCTTCCTGAATGGAAATTCCCCCCATAGTCTCAACAATGATTATGGACATTCCCCGCATAGTCTGCATGATGATGACTATGACATAAACCCGTTTCCTGACATAGAGATGTACGGGCTGCCAGCCACACTACACACCAAGCCAGAGGACACCACCGTGACGAAACCCAGCAGGGAGGGTAAGTCTAAAAACACAAAGACTCATAAGGTACAGCAACAGAAAAAAGTGATTCTGCCACCCATACCTGCAGCTAAACCGCACCACAAAACGCGGCATAAGCATCAGAGCGGGGCTATTATGGACGAGGAAAGGTTCTCTCCCGATTTGCAGTTTAGATATTCGGTGTTTGTTGAGACAAACACTCCTGAGTTTGACGATCCCTCTGGCCAGGACACTTCTGGTGATGATGTCATAATAGGAGAGTCACCAAGACAGACGCTAAAATCAAGCAGTGAATCAGAAAAGACAAAAGTGTCAAAAAGTTTAAAAAGAGTAAGTGTTAAAAAGAAGGACATTGATCAAGGTTACCCGCCTGAGACCGTGGATCACAAAATGGCGGGTCCGGATGTGGATAAACACGCTCCACGTGGCAAACTCAGTATGGATCGACAGACAAATAATACACCGAAAAACTCCTCGCAAAAATATCCCAATGAACACAAAGAGCTCAAACCTGTCAGCCAAGCAGAAGCTGACAAAAATAAGGAACAAAGTGTGAATGTGCCGAATTCTGGGAAGCATTTGTCATTGGTGGTGACAGGAAGGTCATGTGATGATAACAATGTCGATTCCAAACGGACTACACAGACGTCGTCGCCATATAAAGCTAGTAGTAAGCAAGATAATGATATGGAGAGCCTAACAGGGGGTGTGGTGGGTAAAGGCAGTGGTGTGCCGGCGTTTGTACCCCATCCCACAGAAGTAAGCAAGAAGGAAGCACTGAAGGACAGCACGCCATCCACAGAGCCGCTTAGTCTGCCTAAGGATTCCCCTATTACCACAACAATCAAGGAACCACTCCCTAGCGCCAGTCAATCAGCGATTGATGGACGTTCAGATCCTACAAAGCCACCAGACGAGATCAAATCCATGCTGAAGAACGGCGGCGTTACCAAGGTGCACACGGTACACAGGAAAAGTGTCCAGTTTGGACCGGAGCTTGTGCGGATGGTGACGAAGATAACATATCCATGGAACGAGAAGGCCAGCAGTAGTGACAGTGACAGTGTGTTTAGTGACAGTACTGCCAGTGTCAGCAGTAATGACAGTGGCAGTGTCAACAGCATTGACAGTGTCAGTGTCGGCAGTATTGATAGCGATGATGACAGGACATGTGGTGTATCACCTGATGATTTGAGCCAGTGACAATGTGCATAATGACAGTGTCAGTGACAGTACAGTGTAATTGACGGCAGTATTATTACCCTTACAGTTAAATAATTTAATCAATCACTTTGATTTGAGTCTCGCTACCGTGACCCACAAATGAGGCGGGTAAATATTACTTAAACAAGTACAATTTAGATCAAAACATATATGTCAACATAGAGCTTACAAGTTTTACACAGCTTCCTGTGCTCATAGAATAGCGGTCACTGTGACCGGGTCTGCCGCGAAGTGAGTTAGGCAGGCGTTAACCCAATGCTTTTTTAATCATGGGCCATCGTCTGCGACTCTGGCCCATCATTAAAACAGCATTGGGTCAACGTCCCGTGTTTGCTGGGCTATTGTCAATGAAAGTAATTTCATAAAAGACGATCAGATGATATAACTCATTGAAATGAAGATGTCCTAAGCTTAGGTACACTGGACTTGACACCTTTCACCGTTAATGACGACTGTAGTCGTTTTAATCCGTTTTATTAGCCGATTTAATCACTGTTACTGGAAATAAAATGTGTGTCTCAACAGCAATATTTGCAAATGTTTGGTCTCAAGTTAAACACATAGGCCTATGAGTAATTTCCATCTATTTGAAATTGTGGGTCGCGGTATCTAGACAACTTCAAGTGGGTAGAGCATTTAAATTAGATAAAATAGCGGGTAAAGGGTTCATATTATATCCTTTATAAAATAGGGTAATTTTATTCACTGGTGGGTGGGAATTATGGTAGCAATACACAGCTACATGTGAACGAAAATATGTCAAAATGATATGGTTGTTGAAGGACTGAGACATTAAAGACATAATTAGACCCTAATTATTTTTAAAATTTTCTTTTTTACCACCGGAGTATTTTCAACTGTAATCTATTTGGATATTGTCTCACATCTTTACCACAGAAGCACTACTTTAGACAACATAATTATTTGATAAAACGAATCTAGACGTATCTATCATTCTAAATTAAATTGCCTAAACAAAATATTTAGTTACAATTGAAATACCATATTATCAGTGTTCTCTATTATATTGTTGTTGTGGCATATTCACAATCAATGATCAATTTGGAGTATTAGTCCTTGGGCCAGACGAAAATTTAGTACCATCCGGGATGTCTGAAAAAACTACTGCAGATGGTTTGGTGTGACTTAGATATGAACCAAAATGTATGATGACCTTTTGTGAGAGGTAGCTTGAGGAGGTTATGAGATATTGTATTTTCCCGGCAACCGATTTCAGTCGGCTTGCAAATTAGTGAAGTTATCCATGACCGCGAAATTGACCGTAATTCGGATACCAGTGAGATCCAAATAGGTTCATCACAACATCACAGTGCTCCCAGAAAACGGTACACTGGCAGATCCGGAGGAAGATGACACACACGGGAACTTTTTTGTTCAAGAACTCCCGCTGACCCATATTTCCACCTTATGTCCTTGCTCTAGATACGTCACTTCAAGCAGTTCATTTTATGACAGCAAAGAAGTAATGCACTTTATTATTTAATTAAGGGAAAAAACGCAGTGGAGGATCCAGTGGGTGGCACAGGGGGTGCGCCCCTATGTGCTTAAATTAGCCTAAATATACTAAAAAATCAAGCCCCCTTCTTGAGATTCCAGATCTGCTCCTAACACTACAGTTATTGCATAAAACATGCTTATGAAAATACAATATTAGATATGACTGGTAAAACTAAACTGACCATCGCTCTTTTGGGATTTCTTAATGAAAGCAGAGCTTCTACAAAATGGGATACATGAAATATAATTTTACAATCCATAGCCACCAATGCCATTGGAGCTCAACGAAGAATATGTTCCCACATCTTTGTGTTATAGTAGTAATGGTCTAGCTATCGGCCATAGTTAGCATGGTTGTGCCAGATAGAAGGTATTTCAAAGTTAACTACGGGCTATAGTAGTGGGTGTAATAATTTAAAAATAGTTTAAAATGGTGATAAAGCTCTGAAATTTTGACACAGTATAGGTGTGATGATGTTATATCAGTTTAAGATGGGAGCCCACGAGGAAAAAAATTTGCGATTTTTAAATTTCATGTTTAATGTTTTTGTTTTTTTAATTTTTAAAAAATACCACAATCGACTTTAATTGTAAATTGTAACGAAAAAAAATTATTTTGAATTATCGAACTTATTAAGAGGAAGCCAACTTTTTGCGTTCTGGAATAAAAAATAAAATAATCTTAATTTAAATTTAAAAAAATGTCCACCGCCTCCATTTTTTCAGTTAAAATTACAGCTATGTCCCTTCCCTTTCAAATTCTAATGTGGACTCAACTTGCATGAGAAAATAAAATATTGGGTCAAATAAACTTGTTTTCTTCATTTTTATTTACACAATTGATGCAAAACTAAAATATCAGCAAAAAAATATATAATACATTTCACAGAATTGTGCTGCAATGACAAAATTGACGTTGATAATGAAACGCTTTAACCATATTATTCGGTTATTTGAGGCCTACATGTATTATGTTTACATCAACAGATTAGAATGAATACACATGTCTTTTATATGTCTAAAAATGAAATATTTGGACCAAATTAGAGCCATTTTGACAGTTCCCTTTATTCAGTCAAAATCAGCCTTCGCATCCTTGACCGTCCTGGAACCGCCTTTGCTTTTCAATCTGGCACAGAGAAAACCGTTTGTAGTAATATTGTTATATACGGACACAATTATCAAACAATATCAAAAACCAATTTAAATCATACCATAAACCATCTTCTGTTCTTGTCCAATTATGAGCAAAATCTGATCAAAGTGGGATTAGTAAGCTGAAAAATAGTTCAAAGCGTGACACATTTAAATTATAGTTTATATGGCCAATATAAAAGGAAATTGAACAAATAATAAAATACTCACTTATCATATATATGGATCATTCCATGAGCATGATGGGTTGTCAAATATCGCTATGTGTATACGCCTGTCTGAAGCAACAAAACTATGCCAAATTCCTATGTTAATGATTCTAATCCCCAAAAAGAAGATGCGTACTGAGGTGAAAATGCTTTGACAACACCTCTTCAATACTTCGTCATTGTCACGGTTTACAGTGAACCAGCTATTGGCAATATGTCGATTTTATTGTTTAAAAAAACACATAATATATTTTTTTTAATGTTATGCTCAATAAATACAAATATTTAACTCAAATGTTAACAATGATTCAAGGCATTTGAGAATCATCACAAAAAAATGCCAGCGCATCGCTGACATTTTTTAAAAACTGAAATATACTATAAATTTCAATAATGTATCTCGATGTATCATCATGTCAAGTATAAAGTAATCATTTACTTTATACTTGACATGTTCAGCAGCGCGTACTGGATATGTCACTTTGTTATCATCATTATCACACACACTGTAAACTGATATCAATGCTTCCAGACGCTTTTCTTAATCCCAGTTAGAGTTAAAGAGTGACATTTTATTTGTGATTTTGTTTTAATATATAATTATGTTATATCACTATCCAATTAACTAACAATCAATGAAAATTGTGTCATTTCGTGTCAATGGGGTAACACATATTATAATAATTATTGACTAACAGTTATACCATATCAACATTCTTTTTCTAATGATCTAAAATTAATGTTGATTTTTAAAAAAAATTGTCTGTATGTGCAACAATGCACACAACAACATTAGAAACACAAGTATATATTTATTCCCGTTATATATATCACCTGTAAAAATAGAAGAACAATTATGTTGGAAAATACAGAGCACAGTGTTAATAATATAACATTTATCATTAGCAAATTAAATTGGATCACATAGCAGGTGGATTATTGGCTCGTACCGAACCGCTTTTAGTGCAAGAAAAATATTTCATCCGCTTTGTACAAGCTTTACTTTATTTGGTGTTTTTTGAACTAAATCATGTAAAAAGGTACAGATCATTAACTAAAGGCTTCCAACATGTTCTCACCTTAAATTAACAAATCAAAAGCCTATTGTTACATAAATCAGACCAAGTCATATTACATAAACTACACAGGATACAACTTTTATTTCATACAAGATACATTTAGCTATGCATAGACGACCTAATTCGCGGCCTACATATAAAGACACTTTTAAATTTTAAGTATTATTTTATTTTTTTAATTCAGTGATTTATTCAATCCTCTATATTATCCAGATTAGTTGGTATAAACATATTTTTATTCACCAATAACAACAGTACAAAAACAAGATTGTAGTACAATTTTCCTCTTATCATGGCCATATATATGGATGCCTCGGCTGTGGTGAAGCAGCTGACCACATGATCACCAAAAACAGCGGACTTCTCTATCCCTTTTTCTTTGCAACATACATGGTATTGTTTGATACATTTTTGTATTATGTATGTTTATCTGTATTAGTGAGGCGCACAACGGGACCAAATATGTAAAAACTTTGATCAATAGGGCCTAAGTCTGAACGATTTACCTTCTTAAGCATAAAAATATTACAAATGTGTCTAATCAGTGTAGTAATAATATCAAACTCTTTACAAAATAAGCGATAAAAAACGTGTTTTTTGTGGGTATTATAAATAAAATGTATGCCTGCTTCTATTCAAGCTAGATATGATGTCATGTAGTAACTATTCAAATTTGAACTATGTGACATGAGAGATAAATATAATTTATATTAGAATAATTTACTTCATTTTTGTTTAATTCAACATTTTCACACACGATTTAATTAAGAAAAAAATAAAATAAAATGATAAAAGATAATTGAGTCACATGTATGCGAGCGTTGACACTTTTATCATATAAATGATCTATTCGCTCAATATAATGCAGCTTACAAACCCTATTTCGTATAGCCGAAACTGTCCAAAACAAAGGTGTGAGCCACTGATTGCGACGGTACAAATAAGTGTAGTAATTCATATGAGCGCTCACGCCACAGTTTATCAAGTCAAAAATAGCTTTGTTAAAATCAGTAACATTTCACCTATATTTAGCCATTTTAAGCTTGTTTTCAGCTACGTCACAAAACATTTTGTGAGGATGTTGTCAAAATTAGTGTGCAGATCGCTCTCACGCATCTCAATGATAACAAACATTGATTTCCCTGTTCAAACAAATTTCACAATTCACGTCCACATCTTCGCGGTGTACAGCTGTCCACAATTACACTTCCTAGATCCCATCAATATAAACAGAGCAAAACATTTTTTTCACATTTTTTTCAGAGGGCTCCCATTTTAATATTAAAGAGGATATATTGAAGTACATGTCCCCAAATTTTGACAGCTTTATCATTTTTTTAAACTATCAGGTCTAAATGTCGAGCTTATTACATATACTAATAGTCGACCATTTTGCATTTGATCGTGTTGACAATTTTCAAAACATTATCCCTGCCTAAAACAGCATATTTTTTTGTTATAGTAATAGGCTAGCTACCTGGCATGGTTTGTCAGATATCATAAATAATAAACTTAATTATGGCCGAGAGTCGGCCATTTTGAATTTGATCAAGTTGGCATTTTTCAGAGGATATCAACTCCACATTTTGTTTAATAGTGCTGATCTAGCTATCTGGCACGGCTTGCCAGATATCAGGCATATAAAAGTTAATTGTGGCCAATGGTCGGCCAATGAAATAGGTCAAATTTCATAAACACCAAAAGTCCTCCTAATAATTATAAGGGATCTTGTGAAAATTCTGAAATGTGGCCAGAAATCAGGCTACACCCCTGAAGAAATCTATGCATGGTTTTCCCAGAACTGCTCCGGAAACGAAATGCGAACAGATGGACGGCAGACTGGCCAGACGGAGGGACATCCGAGGCGACGCCAATACCCCCGCCCCAACTTCGTCGGAAGGGGGATAAAAATAATGTTATTTTCATTCATTTGAAGCCGGAGCTTGCGTTAGCTTCAAATGAATGAAAAATACAATAGAAACAATTCAGCAAGGTTAATGTCAATAATGACCACAAGTCCGCCATTTTAAATTCTATAAAGTGTAAATTTTTTAAGGCATATCCCCCCTACAATATAGGGATGATCTGCCAGAATGTGAAAATGGGATGGTTTTCATTCAGTTTCTCTCTTCATTTTACCTCATTTCACCTTCATCTATCATCATGTCGTAATCATATGGCACTTTCCTGAGGAGGTTTACGTTAGCTGCAGAGATCATCTGAGGAAAATATATGGGGTATTTTGTATACATGCATTTCTCATTTAGATAAGTCGGTTACTGGTATGACAGCGTTAAGACAGATGCATATGTACGTGTTTTTTACACAGGATATCAACATGATTAGCAAAGCAGAACTATTCACCGTTTGGTTAACATGGCTGATACATGTACATATACAAAAAAATACATGTAATATATACAAAACCTGAATTTGTAACATAATTACGGATATACTCGGGGCAGCAGATCCAGTTTAGAAAGAGTAATAACTATGGATGTGGTAGGTGTAATTTTTAGGATGAAAGAAATGTTTATTGAATGTCTTGGAGGCCATGAAATGTGATGTTTACATGCATTTTGCCGTGATACAGTTGATTCCCTTGTTTAATAAATTAGAGTAACTGTTTATATTATTATATGAGGTTGAACCCCTTTGGTGGTGACTATTACATGTTACGTGATTGGTAGTGATCACATTGACATTACAGTGGATGCATGCATCCATAAGCAGATACCAGACTTCTACTCCATGTTAAACATGTCTCCTCTTGTGGTCACTGGGTGTGTATGTATGAAGGATATGAAACAGTTGATACGGACGTCTTCGGTCTGGTAGTAAAGGGGCTTACATGCTATTGTAGGAAGGCAAGGGCCTGAACGCGCTAAGGCATTGCCATTTCTACATCCCTTAATCTAATATATAAGGCATAAGTGGCCTTGCAACAAATGAGCTCCACGATAATCTATTTCCAATAGTTCACCGATTTGTATGTGTAATGTATTTTAGCTTTGTACCTCACTCTGAAGTCAATAAGGCCCGACATGTCATGTTCGCAGGTGGTCGCTCAATTAAGAGTATTCCGCGGATGCACTGAAGAGTTCTATGTTGTAGTTCGTGGTATGGGCAAAATCTTTTGAGCGCGCTCAAGAGTATCCTTCCCACATGAGTCGGGTTGGATCAAGGGGATTGGATAAAATTGTGGACAGGGTTGCCAGACTTTTCTGATTTCAAGTCACTCAGGCAAGTACTTTGTTTGGAGGTTTGCCTGTACAAGAATTTTGAATCTGCTATGAAAATTACACCAGCCTCTAGTTTGCAATGCATAGTTATAAAGTATAAAGAAGAATGACGATTTCAATATAAACTGTGATAATTTACAATTGGTGGGTAAAGCGTATCGAACGCCTCTTGGTGCAAGATTTTCAGACATATCATATTTCTCAATATTGAGACATTGTTTCGATATTGTGCCAATGCACTCTACCCTCACATGCTTCATTTGACTCAGTTATAAACGAGTACCTGGTAGGACATAGAAAGAAAAGTGTACGATAAATTTAATGCACCGAAATGGCTGCAATATGCTCTCCAATTTCCCGTGCTCTCCAAGGAGTTAAAATAGCACAAGAACGAACAGGTCCAGTAACCAGGGGGTAATATGCTAAGTCGGCTGATAAGTCTCAGCCTATAACCCTGCACCTTAACCTTTATGTTGCAATCCGTGGTGTGGGAAAGTCTCCCCAGACCTTCTCTTTTTTAGCCAAACGTTCTCCGTATTCGCCGAACGTTCCAGTTTTGGAAATGTTGAAAATTCGTGCGACTTTTCGGGGACCCTGACAATTTGATCCAAAATCCCCTAAAATTTGCTGTATTTCACAAATATTCAAGTTGTGGCAAACAGTCGTGTAACCACAAGATGCGAACAGTTGACGAGTAATTGCCGACAATTTGGGGACTAATATGAACGGAATAAGCAATCATTTGACGGTGGAAAAGTTATTGTTTTGAGATCGTTTTGCAAACATTTGTCACCGAATTGGAAACTGCTTGGGAACTGTTTGGTGAACAAATGACACATATGATGATTTTATTCCGTGCATAATCAGCTAACATTCATCGAAAAAGTCACCAAACGTCCCCCAAATAGTCCTCAAATTGTAGGAAACTGTTCAACAAATATTTCCCAACAGTCCACCAGTTTTCGTTTTTTTACGACTACGTCAAATCTCAGTGTCCCTGAATAATCCCTGGAATTTTGAACATTTCCATAACATCGGGAGGACGTTCAGAGAACGCTAGGTGAACACGGAGAACGTTTAGTGAAAGAGGGAACGTTTGGGAAAATCTGGAGGAATATTAAAATTTGGCATTTTCCAGCTTCCACAAATAGTCGCCAGCCTTGTGAGATCCGCCTTATAAGTCATCAGCAGCTCGCATCTTGCAAGTACACCATGTAAATGTCTTTAATCAGCAAACAGTTGTCGCCAAATCTTCGTCGATGCTTTTGTAGCCAAACATTTGCCAACTTCGCCAATCGATCGCCGTTTGGCGAGACCCCTGCTTTATTGTACTCTGCTTTATTGTAGTGTGAGCAATGTAATGTTGTCGAAAGCAGCCAACAAGTCAAGCAGTGTCAGAATTGTAACCTCGCCCTTGTTCATAGGCCTACTACTCACGTACTTTCAGTGACGCTGATTCTGGAGAGTGATGTTTCTATAAGCTGATTGTAATGGAATAAATAGATGGCTATTTTTAGCAGATCGTTGACTGCCACCTTTTCTCAACTTTTGGTAATGATCGTTTTTAGTTTTTGGAGTGGTGATCTTGCATTCGTGTCACCTGGTGACTGTGTATGAACTATACATTACTAGATACACCTGGTGATTGATAACGAACTGATATGAATGTAGCCTATCGTAATCTCATTTTCAAGATTATCAACAATTCGCCGACTTGAGGAGCGTTGTGGTTTGGTGCGGATTGAGTGGGGGGAGGGGTGGTCCCCCCCCCCCTATTGTGGATTGTCTTTTGCTCCTCTTCATATAGCATTAACTGTTGAGATTAGCCCTATTCCAGTCCCTGACACTTTCAGGTGGCTCCTTAGCCAGGCAACGTTTCTACTAGTAGTATATGTTTATTAGGACCGACCGGAGGCCGGTACTTTTAAGTTTATTTTGAGTTTGTGTCCTATTTAGGGGAAAGAGGGGTGCTGTGTGTGGGAAACGGTTGACATTTCTGTACACGGTTGACATTTCTGTTGGCCCAGCGTCGCAGACATTGAACATTGAAGCAACACTGGTTAGCCGTCCAGTGATTGCTGGAGATGCTGGTGTAGAAGAAACAAGTATCAAGCGGATGTTGGCCAGAACTTGCGATGGTGCTGGCATGAATAAATTACGTTGAAGATATAATTTTAACTTTTCTTTTTGGTCCTGTCGTTAATCATGTTAATCATATCCTGAACATTCAGGCTTATTGCCCATGAGGAAGACCAATACAGTTATCTTTACAAAAGATATAAACCAATTTTTTGTCTATAGCACTCATACAGCCTAAAGCCGGGCCTCGGGGTTCGGAAACACCTTTTCTAGTTATATTTGGGCATAGCCCAAATATGCTGAGTTTTGTCCGGTTCTTTAAACTTGTTTTTCTGTGCAGGTTTTGTTAGAAGCTATTTCTCCCTGATTTTTTTATCCAATCAACATGGAATTTGGACACCATATTCCCAGAGTAGTCAGGTATTCTGCTATGACTTTTTTAAGTCATCCAGCATGTTCTTCCGGATTTATCCAGCATTTTCTGGATCACTATGCTGCTCTTCAAATGCAAACGGCAGTATCCGCTTACTTGTAAAGTGAGCGGGTACTGCCATTTGGCTTGCACGGCAGTAGGCCTATTATAGGGTTCAATGTTGGTTCAATGTTGTACGTGTCGGGTGATTCTCCATTCATTGCTTGAATTAAAACAGGAACAGGGTTCCCCTATTATGTGCAGACTCACTCCACCCTTTAGTCTCCAGATTTCATAATAAAAATACATTTATCCAATGTTTCAATTCCGGGCCAGCGTCGCAGACAGTGGCCCAGTATTGAACCAATATTGTGTATTTGGTATGGACAGTTGAACACTTTTAAATGCTTTGCAATTGTATTCAAACACAAAACGTTGAATCAATGTTGTTTTAATCTTGGGCTAGCGTCACGGAGAGACAAGTCAATGTGTGTACTGGCACTCTGAATGCGATTCTATTTGACAAACAAATACATATTACAAGTGCAAAAGCTCAGTGGGGACTTCTGAAATTTGAAGTCTGAAGTCTGGAGTCTGAAGTCTAAAATTACAATTCAGAATGGCTGCCAAAAAACTCATACGTGAAATTCCAATCAATCTGTCATAATAAAAATAACCCAAAATGACCGCCACAAAAAACCTAGCCCAAATATTACTTGAAAAGTCACAATTCATGTCTAGTTGATTTTGATTTTAGTGATATGCACAGTAAAATGCCCAGCCAAAAATGCCTGACGGGATCAGCGGCTCAGTTTTATATAATCATACACACTGAGGTGGGACCATTTAAAGCCTACCAGCTCAGTGTAGATGATTTAATCAATCTGATTTTAGGCCTACCATGATTATAATGTCAATAACAGTATTAACAATATTGTCATAAATGCGATACAGACACCATGAAAACAACACGAATTAATTATAATCAGAATAATTTAGATTTTATTTTTTTTCAAGCAGCCTCCACAATTTTTTAAACAGGTTCCCAAGAATGTGTAACTGAAAATGAAAATTTGTCAGCATTATTAAGTTCTGAAAAAATATGATTATTTTCAGTCACAGTTTGAAATAGCGTTGTTCTAAAATTGTCATAATTATTGGGACTATATAAATACAAAATGAATTTCGGTTTCAGGAATGTCACACACATTACACAAACATTCTTCAACTCGTAAATTTCCAAATGTTTTCGTTACAGTATCTCGTATTCTTTTATATCGTTCAGTTTCTAACTCTATTGGTATTCCTTTGATCAATTGAATTATTAAACTTCTTCTTGGTTTTGAAATATATTACTTAACGTGGCTAGAAACAAGTAGTGTGGTTTTAAATGTGATATATTTACGCAATTTGAGTTTATTGTGCAGATCAGCCGACGAGGGTGTTATGATTTAAATGAGATAAAGTCAAAATTATTAAAACTAATTTTAAATAATTTTGACTTTATCTCATAAAATCTCATATCATTTTCATGCACTTTATTACACATTTCCGTATTTTTTAAATTCCCAAATTGCTGATGCACAAACTTGCACCGGTAGAAGTTGGTCAAACATTGTACAAATGTCATACAAATGTTTTGTGTTTACAGGGGTAGCCTGAAAGTGCTCATCACCTCTATAGCCGTTGTAGCCTTTTTGTCTACCATTCAAACAACAGAATTTGAAGGAAAAATAAGCATTGATTTTTCTATATTGATGTAGGTCGTTTTTACCAACTGCAAGCTGTGGGTCGGGGTAGTGAGATACAACTTGAAATGGATATATATTACAATTCGATAGTTGAGGACTGTATAGGTTAGCATGACGTCCCTTCGGATATGAAAGGGTGTATCTGCCACTTGGTAAAATTGAATATATACCCTTACATATCCAAGGGGACGATGAATGGACACACCCTTGATTCTCCTCAAATGTTATGCATCACAAAGTCACAGTTACTATTAAACATAATAATAGCATTCACATTTATAAGCACTATTATATTATTTAGCTTTGAATGGTCAAATCACGAAAATATGTTGTGGGGCCGCAGATATAGGCCTACATTGTTTGAAGGCTCATCTGGTCCGATTGTGGCTCGAAAATATCAGGTACTGGATCCGAGTCCCGGTGCAACGGTTTAAGATTACCCTCCTGTTCATGTTACCGTCGAGGGCACACGCACACGCAGACTCACACGAACACGCACACGCACATACACAAACACACACACAATTTTCGCGGTAAAATTTCAATTATTTCATTTAGTATATGGCATTGGAACCAATGTAATTTTAAAATTGGTATTACATTTTCGCGGCCATTTTGAGATTCCACCTATAGTTTTGCGAGGGACGTAGGAGATATGTTTTATCCTTTATGTATGTAGAAAGCAATTAAATAAAACAAAAATACATTCATAAGCGACAGGGACGGAATTAACAAATATGAACCTCTAATAGGCCCATGGCAATATGTTTTCCGTATATTATACAATTATATCAAGATGCTGCATTATGTTGGGAATTCTGTGAAACTCAATGACCTCGACCCCCTTTGTTTTCACCGAGCTGGCTACTACAATGAAGTATGGGGGAGGGTTCTTATATAACCTTATTTTCACCGAGTGACGTCACTGCGTTTCACAGAATGAAGTATGGGGGAGGGGTTGCTATATAACCTTGTTTTCATCGAGTGGGTTACTGCATTTCACATAATTGGCAATTCAATTTAGGGTATTTTATGACATGGCCTTGGAAAAAACCTTCCAGAATGGCCGTTCTTGTCAAATCTTTTTTAAAACGTGATTATGCACAAACATTTAGGCTCAATGTTTTAGATAAACATTTGAGTCACTATCCATCTTGGAAGACCACATATTATACTATTTGTTCTCAGTATCATCCAGACATATAAAACAAATGGCGCCTAAATGATCAGCTTTCTACTTGTTTTAATTTAGTTTTATCTTGTAAAACGCATACTTATTCAAGATATTTTAGAAATGACAATACATGTTTTTGGCTCAATGGATTACCCACAATCATCCTCTACCATCTGCACCAGTCCAGGCTCAATTTACGCTGAGCGCAGATTGCGTGCCGCAAATCACATGGCGAAGTGAAGATGTCCTCTACATGATTTTATATTACGTGAGATATTATAGTAACTTTCTTCGTAGTTTGTTGGGGCGTATTGAATAATAGGTAAGGTCATAAATTATGTCACGGTTCGAAAACACACAAATAAATCTCATAGTGAAAATATCATGTCTGGTCAGATAAAACTGTCAATCGATAAAACATAAGACTTGACTATTATAGCCCTATCTGCTAAAAAAAATTCACTGCGATTTTTATTAAGCACCAACAACCAGAGATAAAAAACACATTTTTGTAAGTGGTAAAAAAATCACTCTGGAAAAGCGTAGAAACTTAAATACCATTAGGACATCTTTACATTTAAACAGGATGATAATATATAAATAGACACAAGCTTTTTATAAGCAAAATATAAGTTACGAAAAGATGCCATAGGAAGAAAAGTACTTTAAAAGTGCAAACACTATTTGTGAAACGCCACTAAATCAGCATAAGCATAAAAATATAGGATATAAAGTATAGGTTCATTTTTTGTCCCATAAAAATATGAATGTATTATTTGTCAAAACAATCACTCTCACATAAAAGGTAAACGTAATACATACAAGTACGCAAAATATGCCAATTTACGTACTTAGATCACACCATTTCAATCAAGGAACATATTAGTACCACATATGCAATATTAGACTGGAAGGAAAGAATCCCGAACTCAAGGAGGAAATCAGTAGATTAAAGATATTTAAGATCCACCGTAAGGCCCCACCTCGTCTGAAAACAGAGGCGTCTTAAAAATCCCTAAACCTAAAATTAAAACGGGAAGAACATAAAATAATTTTGACGGTAACAGTCATCCATACCATGTGGTAATATAATGATCATCTAGAGCAATGTCGGTCTGCTACGAACAGTATCTGAGAATGCATCTGGCCTGAATTCGAACCAGGCAGACAACGTTTCACAGAAAACGCTTACGATTTAATATGTTGTAGCTTGAGCATTATTTCATAACCCAAATATCCCAGAAGACTATAACAATAAACAAACACAATATAAACATATTTATTATATTTAATATATGACTAGAATAACAACATTAAATGGTACAACTAGTCAAGCCGCAGCAAACAAACAGGTGTGTAACATGTATGATGATAACTTGCTTCGATACAAAGCATCAGGACAGATTAAACTGTGGTGCTAATAAATGTGAAAAGCTTCATACCATTTTAATAAGCATCGATCGTTATCATAAAGTAGTAGGCATACACGTACCTAGCGGCATGTGAAATAAGTAAAACTATCAAGAAGACAAACATAACGAAGACTAAGAGTAATACAGAGGAGTTGCAAATGATGCTTTGATGCATCGTGAGGGTTTACAGGAATAATCAGATGGCATATGATTCCATATTTGAGCCTTCACAATCTGAAGTCGATCACAATATCTCTCCCCACAATACTGAATCATTATACGAGTGTACGGAGAAGAAAATGTTGTTTCTTTGGAAGCTCAATACCAGACTGAGGGACGAGCCCACAAGCTCCGGTGTGACAGGCATCCTGCCTAACTACTGCCACAGACACTGGGTATTCAAAAGCTGAACAAACCCGACATCTGGTTGTTATTTAGTATTAAGTGCCACCCTGTCATACAAAGGCGAACAGTAGTAACTGGTTACTTGAAAAGTAAGCAGCTACTACTGTTTACCTGTGTACAGCAATGTAGACTACTTTTGTCTAATGGCTTCGTCAAGTCGTATATTTACACAGTTTTTAGTATTTTCAACCGACGCCCTGCTTTAATTCCCTCCAATAAAGGATCAGTTGAAGTGCTGCATTGCTCTTGACTTTTGTTTCATATGCACGTGAAGGTCATCTTTTCAATTCTATTCATGACAGCATGCACCCAAGCTACCGATTTTATGGCTAACATTTTGAGTACAAAGACAGTGAACCTCTGATCTATTAGTATAACAAGGTGTGATAGATTGCATTCTCGCACTTTTGTCTTTTACTACTGCTGTTTGATTTTGCAGTTTTAAATAGATACTCGTACGAGAAAGTATAATACTGCATCGTTGCGTACACATCAAGCCCTCGCTTAAAGGCGCATATAATATTATGTAGATTATGTATTGTGTAATTACTAACCCTTTGAGTAGAAGACAGTAAACCTCTGATCTATTATATCATAACAAGGTGTGATTATCATATTGTTATATTACATTAAAACTATAACATTGCCAATTATTTTTTTATTCATGCTCATTTTATGCCACACAATAATTGTGTTATGCAACAATATTATATCAGAAAGCAGTTTCAATTGTATTTATAATTTTAAGATATAACGGGGATTTGACTTTGATATGCACTTCAACGTGTTGTCATGGTAGACCTACATATATACTCACAAAGTGTTTTCAATGCATAAACATTTAAATGATTTCTATTTACATTCTTATCATAATATTAAAATGTTCACTATTCTATTTATTTACTCCGTATTTTTTAATTTAATTTACAAGCCCATGTTGTGACAGGATGTATAAGCCTGCCCTTGCTAGGCCTGTCATACACATCTTGACACGAGTTGAAAAATAATTAAATTTCACTGAAATAAATTTAAAATGTTGTGATAGATGTTCAGTTAATCTGATAGCAGAGTGTGTAGTCAGTTATCCTATCTTTTGCTATCACACAAATAAGCATAGCAGGAAAGAAATAATCTTAAAACATTTCAATGCAAATCAATCATGGACTTTAATAAGTTAATTCGTATCAAGGTGATAAAATACTACAAACATTGTGTAAAATATGACTCACAATTAAAATACAAAAAAACATCAATATATTGCCATATTCATTAGATCCCTTATATATAAATATTCAATGTGACAACCATGCTGATCAGTAAGGTCAAACATACAGTAGGTGCAGACGTGTGCCCAATGTCATGTAGAATTATTTCCTCGTGGACGAAATCCTCTAAATATTTAAAATCATCATCAGTATGATCTGGTTTTAATTGATCTTTGACATCAGAGGTTGTTGTACCTTCCATTCCATGTGTGGTGTGGAAAACGTTATCGGCTGGTGTTATTCCACTCATTTCATCTGTAGTAGGCCTATGCTCTTTATCATCTGTTGCTATACCAGTCACTCCATGTGTTGACAGGGTTACGCTATCACTTGTATCTCCCATCATTTCCTCTATAGACAGATTACAGTAATCAGTATCACACAAACAAATGTTTCCACTTTGAATCCAGCCAGATACATCAAGATCTTTGTAATCAAGAGCACTGTAACAGCCTTCACGAATAGGGGTCGCAAAATCTAGCTCCCATTTCAGTTTGTCATAGCACACCTTCGTAAAAGCTTCCCAGATATAACCTAAAAATAAACAAAAATAAACGTGTCAATGACACTGCAGCTCATCCTTGTAATAGTTGGTGTTTTTGAGTTGAACTTTCTACATGATATTGTCTACCTAGGGGAGTTCACACTAGCACCGGATTTAAGGGTAGAATTTTAGTTCAGATATTAGTGAGTGTGAATGCAACATTTCACAAATGGGCCTACTGTTTCCCAGAAATCGGCGGTTTAATAGAGAAAGATGTCATTGACAGTTATGACACTGCCAGGCCGTGAAATATTACAGGTGGCACCACCTGGATCGCACCTTATATACGTTTCTACTTGTAGGCACTGTGTACAAGTGTGAATCCTGGAGGAGAAATAACGCTTGGCGAAAAGTGTCTCTTGAAAAGACCATGAGATCTGAAATATGACAGATGCCACCTGGATCATACCCTATACACCCATTGATGATTCTCCAGATCCACTATCATTCCATTAGCGTTGACCCAATTTTCCGCCTGGCCAATCACCAAAAAAATGTTTAAAAAACATGTCCTTGACTTTGTAAACACGATTTAAACAAAACACTGGCCAGCCACGTGGCTTTCAAACTATTTCTGCATGAGTGACACGTAGAAGGATGGACGATGATAGGACAAGTTGATCGGTGATTGGCCGACGTAATGTCACATTTTACAAAGTGGAAAGGGTCAAGCTCGGGGTCACCAGGCACCAGATTCTCAAAGAACGGATTCAATAGTATCACCTATTAAATGCGAAATCAAAGTTACGTTATGTATTTGTTCGGTTGAAAAAATTAGAGAATGAATTATAAATGAAAAACAACAATGTAATTATTTTATTAATTATAATATTTTATAATAAATTGTTATGTTTAATGTTATGGTAGGAACATTAATTGCTCAAATAAGTTATATGGGACGTGAGCTGAAAACGTCTTCGGTATTACAATGACGCACGTCACACCCTTCGTACTCAATGTCACATAATTTTATAATATTTACCATCTTCTTTTTCATTGTATTTTGATTTGATGAAATATGCCTGTGTTGTCATACACATCACATTGTTACCAATACATATTATCTCACCAGACTTGGTACAGCTAAAATAGAAAATATATATAGATTTATTTATGAACCCTAATAGTATAGCTGTTATCATAATTCATCTTAGTTCGTCATAATTATAATGATATATGCATTATAATTAAATCAATCTACAATGTTTTTTTTTAAATCTTACAAACAATAAGTCTGATTTTGGTAAATTGTAGCGATATCTGAAAGCTTCTTCTTTTAGCGGAACAATGTAATTTACCAAATGACACGCTTTTGTTGAAATAGGTACCTTTCTATGTGATATTAATAATGTATGTATTGTCTCGACCTGGTCCGTTCATTCTCATCGAACTAGCTTCTAATGACAAAATAGCTAGATGTATTATGCTAGGTAGATATGTTTCTTAAATAATCGTGATAATAATATTAAAGTACCCCTTCTTTCTAATAGATGTAAAATAATAAAGTCAGCTATTGGCCTACTGTTTCGCGTGGATATTATCATCATTATCGTGAATTGCGTAAATACTAGGCCTCCTATATAATTATGAAGAAATATAATAAATTATACCAACGAATAACATAATATAAAATCAATTTCAATTAATCTAGTATCTGAAAAATAAAGTAGTAAAGGTAACCTTACTTGTAAGTGATAAACTCTCTAGCTTGTTTAGTGAGTGATCTCTCTATATCCTGTTTATGTTCATTCAGATGTTCAGATATGGCGGTTAGTGTATAATCCGCACACACATTACATGTCAGGTTTCTCACACCTGTCACAAAAATCACATGTATTATAAATTTTATTTATTTATTTTAACATCACTAATAAGCAGCCTGTTAGATACGAGCACAGTATTTGTCAAAAAAGAAAAAAGAAAAAGGAAAAATATATAAGTCTTACCTGTCATACAGAAAGTAAACAGTATAAAGCCTGATGTGATAATCTGTAGAAATCTCATTATCAAACTGTAAGTAGACCCACATGAAGATGTAAAGTTAACATTCTAAATATCTTTCAGGGTCGAGGTTTAATATTTATATAGTCGGCATTAAATGTTTTCACTTCATCACTCACACAGAGCAAAGAATACCTGACTGACTGACTACTTTCATTGATGACTAAAGCCCATTACTTGAGCAAATTTACATGGGGGTTGATACATTATTGTTCTGTCAATAAGTACTCAGCGGTAGTGATCGGCGAAGCTGCTAAGAACACGCGCTATCTGTACTTATATCCCAGCAAACACGAGACATCGACCCAATGTTGGGCCGACGTTGGACCAACGTCGTAGACGTTGACTCAACGTTGGATCAACATTGGGTGGATGTCTTGTGTTTGATGGGATACGATCTGTGTATTATTTATAACTCCTTATCGAACGCCAGTCATTATCTGTAAAACACCCAGTGAAGACGAAACGTCGACCAAGTGATGGTTTAATATTGGGCCAGCATCGCAGACGGTGGCCGAATATTTAAACAACACTTGGGCTACGTCTCGTGTTTAGTTTATTTATTCAAAATAAGCAAGTGTACAGAGGAATGTAATTGAAGCCTGGGTCAAATCGCCCCACACGAACGCTGTGCTGACGATTTTTATATTTTTTTTCTGGCTTCTCAAGGCAGGCGTAAGAAAAAATGTATGCCGTCTTTAAGATCATAGAAAGGTCTTAGACACTAGTAGTATGACCGCCTCAAGTGAAACCTCATGCCGGGCCTCGATCATCGTAGGGTTGACATACTATCGCATTATATACACCATAGGCCTACGTGTAAGAACTACATACGATGGTCGTAGATTTTTACCATAGCTTGTTTTATTCGTAGCAACCTTATTACGAGGTTGGTAATGTTGCCGATTAATTCACAAAAATAACTTGAGACACAACAGTATGCTTTTGCTGAAGAGCTCTCATGTTGTTCGTATGGATATGACATAAATGTTATGAACACCAAAAATTGTAGTAAGTCGAACCTAATTATTAGGGTGCTCTTAGAGTTTTAAAACATGTCCGAGACCTGGTTACGAACAGATCTTACAACGCTTGTACGACGCCGTGTTGGTCTAGAAGCAACAAGAAGTAACACATGCATGAGATACTAATTAAAAATACCAACTACGATTCTTTTTCACACATAATTAATGATTATATGTGTTTAGTATGTCACAATTCTTTCGAAAAAATATCTGATGCTGTTATTTTTTGATTAATTGAGATGCAGTAATAGTTTTAAACTTGATTTTAATTCGTGTCAATTTAGGTATAATTCAGAACACGTTGTTTTTATGAAACCATGATTTTTTGTAATACTAAATCAGGGATCATGTATTATTATTTATTAATTTATGTGGCCAATGGAGATAAATGGACTGCGCAACAATCCATAAAGTAATCTTGTTGAAAGCCTTGACAAACACAAGTGTGTTATGGTATAGAAGAAGTGCGCTGTATTCATTTGTAGGCTATATTAACCTGCGAGCAGAGTGTACCATGTGCGATGAATGTCATTGGTGATGATAACTCACTGGGCTTTAATTGAAATCTAATATTACATTTTAATTATTCACCATAGCGTTGTTGGTGAATAGCTTAGTCTGATGAAGATTTACATGTTATGTTAATCACCTTCCTACTTAGCACGAAAACTTTTCCAATTTATATTAACAGTGTCTGAAAATGTCTCAATTGTTCTATCTGTTTCGCATACTATTTTTCACAGTTCATTTAAAAAAATGCATTTTTAAACGTCGCGACTCCTTTCATCATTTCGGCAATTTATAATATGTAGTCATGTATTTAACTCTCATAACCGATGTTGCATAAATGATGGTTCGCCGTCTACGATGCTGTCCCATCATTAAAACAACATTTATAAGTGTGTCTTTTTTTTGTGGTGGCCTTATCAGGAGAAGGAACGTGAAGGACCACTTCACCATAGCCGTGTCACCAGAAGGCACTTCCTGGACAACTTCAGTTTACCCTATGTCATCAAGTGGTATTTTCAAGTAAATTAACACCGCAAACACGGGTATGCTGTACGTCTGAGATCGCGGGCTTGTCCTCCGCTCTGGCATTCAGGTTTCAAAGAAAATGCTTCTTCCCCACCCACTCGTAAAGATTTAGTATTGTGGGTACTGGGTAGCCTCCGTGACGGAGAGTTATCGTGTTCGGCCTCAGACCGCCAGGGCTCGAATTTCCTAAAAAACCCTTCATTCACATTTTGTGAAAAAAATGTGCATGCTACATAAACTTACCAAGCCCAATATCGGTCATGGTTTTGAGAAATGAACAGACACTTAATATTATAGACTATTGGCTGATAGTCGAAACCCTCCCCTCCCCCCCCCCCCCCGAGTATTATTGTAAACCATTTTTTTTAACCAGACTCTGACCAAGTTACTTTCAGGTGGTCTGCAGATTTTCTATGCATGGACAAGGTCACCAGGGGTCATCGAAGTATGGTACCTTTGACCCTTAGGGTTTTATACGAATGTGTCATATAAATACGTCGAAACCCAAGCCAAGTACACATGGTGTCATGGGTTGGTGGGGGTGTCATAGGGGAGTTATTCCAAGGTCATGGTAAGGTCATCTCAAGGTCACAACAAGGTGAAATCAGCTCAGAACGGTTGAAAATAGATTATTGGACCAGCACTTCCAATAAATCGGTCGAAACCCAACCTAGGTACACATTATGACATCCGTTGGTGTTTGGTTCCAAGGGGGGGGGGGGTTATCCTAAAGTCATGGTAAGGTCATCTCAAGGTCACAAAAAGGTAAAATCAGGTCAAAATCTACTTTCGACCATTTTGAGCTGGTTTGACCTTGCTGTGACCTTGAGATGATCTTACCATGGCACTGGGATAACTTTCCTATGAAACCCAACACATAGCCCATGTCACCATGTATACTTGTCTTGGGTTTTGACCTATTTATTCTTATACCACCCTAAGGTTCAAGGGTACCATACTTCGATGACCTCTGGTGACTTTGTCCATGCATAGAATCTCTGCAGACCACCTGAATGTAACGTAGTACATAATAAGGTTAAAAAAAATATGGTCTATAAAAATACACACGGGGGGAGGGCGGTACACGTGGGCCCAAGGTCTATTACAAAAAAGTCATACTTCCGGTTTCTATATTTGTGATCGTAGAATATGCACATTTTAATCTACATGATTGTAAATGGGCAATCAAACACTTGGTCACCAGGTGAGTATTGGAACCCTTCCCCGTTGCGTTCAACTTGGTCACCAGGTGGGGTTATTGGTATTTCTTTGTCCCAGACTTAAAATAATGATATTGTTGAAAAACTTCATTTTAAATTTTGTCGTATGCTTCTGGGAGTAAATAACAAGACTTCAAAATGTATGGTGTATGGTGAATTATGTACAACCCCTTTACAAGCTAGTAAATGATCAAAATGTATTGAATTTTTGGGCAAAAATAGTTAATGCAAATGACAAACAATTTAGTAAAACTCTTTATCATGTCATGTATAAGCCTCACAAAACAGGTCTTATAAAATCAGATTAGATTTTGCATGTTCAAATTAAAACTTGTATAATCATTGGATTGTACCGAATATAAATCAGTTTTAAAACATCGTCAAGAAAGGTATACACACTAAATATAAGGATTTGTGGTCATCAGATGTTTTAATAATAGTAAGTGTTATAATTATAGGATCTGAAAATGGAAACATATTTGTTAAAATTGCCAGTGTCATTGATAATGTCTTTAACTAAGTTTAGAATTTTGGAATCTTAAATTACCCATAGAGAGAGGCAGATATGAACATTTGGAGGGTAGTGAGAGAAAATGTAATGTGTGTCATGTATTAGGGGATGAATTTCATTTTTTGTGTCAGTGCAGTATTTTTAATGATGAGGGAAAGTTACTTTTGCCAAAATAATATTGGTCTAATTAAAGTAAAGAAAAATATCATGTATTATTGTTTAGTTCGAATTATCAGAAACAATGTAAATTAGCAAATTTTGTTAAAATAATTATGTCTCACTTTAGATAATTTTCAAAATGTTGTTGTTTTATTTTGAAGACGTGTTAAAATAATATTAAAGTACATTTTTTTGAATCAGTATTAAACAATGAATATTTGTGGTATTATGTTCACCATCACATAGTAGTAGTATTTTCTAAATTGTTTTTTTTATTTGTTTACAACCTCACATACCCATATGAAAATACATGTACTGTTATTTATTTATTTTTGTCATGATATGTTTCTTGTACACAATGATGTTTCTTTGGGGTCTTGAGAGTAATAAAGAGTTCAGTTCAGTTCAGAGTTCAGATCATGCTGGGTCTCCACATCTGTTTTACTTCTTTTAATTTGGTGTCCTGTAGGTGTGAGTGGCCAACCGCTACCCAGATCATCTATGTAACCTGATGACCCTTGCCAATCGCTGCCAACCTCACAACACAACAAAGATCGCAATGAAACATATTTATTTACGTATATGCTTTATATGATGCATTATCATGCTAAGGACTTGTGCCCCTCTGAGCTCATTCATAGAAGTGATTGATTGATTGATTGATTGATTGATTGATTGATTGATTGCTTGATTGATTGATTGATTGATTGATTGATTGATTGATTGATTGATTGATTGATTGATTGATTGATTGATTGATTGATTGATTGATTGATTGATTGATTGATTGATTGATTGATTGATTGATTGATTGATTGATTGATTGATTGATTGATTGATTGATTGATTGATTGATTGATTGATTGATTGATTGATTGATTGATTGATTGATTGATTGATCGACTGATCGACTGATCGATTGATCGATTGATCGATTGATCGATTGATCGATTGATTGATTATTTGATTGATTGATTGATTGATTGATTGATTGATTGATTGATTGATTGATTGATTGATTGATTGATTGATTGATTGATTGATTGATTGATTGATTGATCGATCGATCGATCGATCGATCGATCGATCGATCGATCGATCGATCGATCGATCGATCGATCGATTGATTGATTGATTGATTGATTGATCGATTGATTGATTGATTGATTAATTTTTGATTTATTTATTTATTCATTTATTTATTTATGTATATATTTATTTATTGATATTGTAAATGTTCAATTTCTACAGAATTCATCAAAATATGTTCAAATGATAAAGAAAATATTACGAGAAGCCAACATTTTATGTCTAAAATGATAAATTAAAATGATGTGCAACACATTTTGATAAAGATATAGCTATATACATCATTTTTCTTTTTCAGGGATAATATTAGATCGAAATAAAAATGGTTGCTAAGACTCTATCGAAAAGAAAAAAGGTTTTTCTCATAAGCACATACACTATGGAATCTGTTTACAAACCCCTCAATGTTTCCGTTGATATGTTTAGTACTTAATCAATAAATCAAATGTTTGACTTCTTAATAAGCACATACTTGCTTATCCCGTATTAAAGATGTATTTTTTTAAAGTCTCGTCCTGCGGCGCTATGTTACTTGATGGATATCATTGTATTAATTTCAATTAAAAATCAACTTTTTAAATAACCTAATTAGAACTCAATGTCCACAATTAGAACTCAATGTCCACAATGTTTCTCCTCCCTCAATTCTTATCCGATTTCAATTTTTTCTGGTTTGTTTAAAGAGCTCGTGCCTGTGCAAAGAACTTCTTTACAGATTTCAGAAATTTCAATTCGAAGTTAACTTATGCCCTAATAAAGGATGAGCTTTTGTGTCATTGACAATCTGGTCCTCGTTCCATTACTTATTTTATTTTCAAGGAGGC
This sequence comes from Flabesymbios commensalis, assembly GCA_964017125.1. Lineage (NCBI taxonomy): Eukaryota > Metazoa > Annelida > Polychaeta > Terebellida > Flabelligeridae > Flabesymbios > Flabesymbios commensalis. Next base: position 26,866,944 of record OZ024908.1, on the reverse strand, counting down.
TGCTATCGATTTGTCTCTGACAAAACAATAATAAAAATCGGATCAGTCTATGTCCATTACTTCTTGGGTGGATTTTCGTTTAGGATTTTTCAGAAATCTCCAATAATTATTAGTGGTTAAACATTGGAGTTCTTGTTTACATTTCCTGATGTGAATTCTCTTCTTCTTTGTACTAGTTTGTTAGTACCATTAACCACTGTGTAAAATAAGACTACACGATAACATACAGATTATCTGATTATGTAACCTAATACAAGCTAACAGCATATATAGCACCACTAGGAATGTGTTTTCGCTGTATTATATAGCGAAAACGAACCAAAATATAGATATAGATATATAGTATATATGTATATATTATCGATATATAATATGTAACATGAGTGTATAAAAGTTTCAAAACATTAAATTCGCTTTCCCTATGTAAAGGGCTACGCTAACCCAATGTTTGTTTAATATTGGGTCAGCGTTGAAGCTGTTAGGCCAGCATTAACTCAACACTATTTCAAAGTAAAACCTGTCAGATTTATAGTGCGTCACGCAACCGCGACCTTCAAATTAAAGTGCCAGAAAATTAAATGGGGAATATTCAGAAAATAAATTAGACCAAACACATCCATAGACCTGTGTGTGAAATGGACCAATAATCATGCAACGTGACCTTGGCCCAAATTACATTGACGGAAATTCCCGACCTGCTGGGAAAACCTAAAAATGCCGATTAAAAACAATGTTGAAACAACGTTGGGTCAATGCAATATTTCAGACAGATGCAGTACCTATATCGGGCACACATTGGTCTAGCATTTATAGGTCGAATGTTTTCTGCCAGATGGCACGTTTTGTCCTATCGAATACAAGATGTTTACCCTATATGTTGAGTTAATATTAGGCCAGCGTCTTCAACGCTGGCCCAATATTAACCCAGCATTAACTCGTGTCTGCTGGGGTTTAGAAGACAGATACTTTCTTGCACTGGGCCTACAGTCATAATGAATGTACTATTTCTCTTTCAGACATTTCTATTATGCTGTTGTCTATTATTAGACTACTGAAGTCTCACCCTGAGAAGATAGTGATACACATGTTAAATTAAATCACGCGAGATGGTGTATTATAATGTGATTAATGTGCGCGCGCATGCCAGCTAGACACGTGACTAGCGTCAGGTTTAACCGCGCTGCATATACCTAAAATAGATTCCTTAGAATCTGAATAAGAGGCCCATTAAATTAATGTAGTGTAATTTAGCTGTCCCATGCTAGCAGAATATAATATTAAACCGTCCTAATTCGCAGATATATACGTTTTTTCACTCCTGGTACATACTATTCACAACCAGGAGTATTTTTTAATTTATTATAGTAACATGCCAGAGTTGCATGCATATAAATATATATGAGCAATATAATATGTCGTGGATGATATATATATATATATATATATATATATATATATATATATATATATATACATATACACATATATATATATATATTTATATATATATAGATAGATATATAGATATATATATAGATATATATATATTATTTTAGAATTTATTTGATACCACTTAGACAAAAAATATCACGCTATACAATGTGATACTATAAAAAAAATATAGGGCCTACTATTGTGCTGAGGAGGTGAATATAAGAAAATACAGGCATATTTTTTTCGAGCAAGCTTTCTTACAACGGAGCTGAATGTTTTCTACTTACAGCCAATTATAGAGACCACAATTAGGCTAAAATCGTTCAAAAATCACTTATTTACGCAAATTATACATATTTATTTCACTTGGGTAATAAAAGTGAAATGAATATGTTTACATACTCTAAGTAAACATAACCATGTGACAAATAAAAAATCAAGCATATTACTTATCCACCACATATGTATAAATTAGTCCATGTCATGTGGAATGCCATTTGCTTAGCCCCACACAATAGAATGTGATGTATACTCTATATCAATAGACCTATATTATTCGGTATAACATTACTACGAAAGAAACATTCTGTCACGCGGACATGTGCTGATGACCCGGGATTATCTGTCAATTATCTGAGACTGTCAAATATAAGCACTGATGCTCATATTATACAATATGTAACAGGTAATTCAATGAAAATTTATTCAATATATGTCGTCTCTATTCATAGAGGAATATTTTTGAAGAACGTTTAAATATTTTGCATGAGGCTCTTGGCCTAATAGAAAAAGATTCATAATCATCATGTTATATAGCGACAAATATAGATTTTATTATTATGCAAAGATATGGAGGCATTCTCATTCACTATATAGTCCCAAACCGATACGAAAGTAAGTGACTATAGAGAACCTTTGGAAATGCAATGTCCTATGCACAGTAAAATTCTGAAGCACTCTGCAGAAACAGTTTTTTGTCTTACAAGATTCATTCAATTTTGTGTTATATTGGGCCAGAGCCACAGACATGACAGACTTTGCATCTACATCAAGCAAATATGGCCTTAATACTCCGTTAACTGTGGTTTTTGTTAATAGGCCTACGTGTTTCTCACATAGAAAGGGAATTTATTTTCCATGTGGACGTGGCATTGTTTCAAAAGAATTATACTATTAGTTCTATTTCAGTCAATACACCATTATATGTCTGTGAAATAATAAATCTACAAATTCCTTTTAAATAATTTTTTTTCACACAAAGTTATATACCCAGTCACACACACCATGCACAGAACACACATTAAAAAAGAAACAGATCAGCATAGTGCGTCATCGTTCGAGATTTGTAAATAGCTCACAACGATGTTAGTGTGTTTTGGCGAGCTACGCGTTTTCAGGGTGCAATTTATTATTTAGTGTTAACATTTATCATTTCGATCTCGGCTCATAAATATACAGTATGTCGCTGGTGATCTGAGACCATGCATAGGCCTACGTTGACGAATGATCAGCGTGTTGGTAGCGATCTGAGCCAATGCCTACGTTAACGAATGATCAGCGTGTTGGTAGCGATCTGAGCCCATGCTTACGTTAACTAATGATCAGCGTATTGGTAGCGATCTGAGCCCATGCTTACGTTAACTAATGATCAGCGTGTTGGTAGCGATCTGAGCCCATGCTTACGTTAACTAATGATCAGCGTGTTGGTAGCGATCTGAGCCCATGCTTACGTTAACTAATGATCAGCGTGTTGGTAGCGATCTGAGCCCATGCCTACGTTAACGAATGATCAGCGTGTTGGTAGCGATCTGAGCCCATGCTTACGTTAACTAATGATCAGCGTATTGGTAGCGATCTGAGCCCATGCTTACGTTAACTAATGATCAGCGTGTTGGTAGCGATCTGAGCCCATGCTTACGTTAACTAATGATCAGCGTGTTGGTAGCGATCTGAGCCCATGCTTACGTTAACTAATGATCAGCGTATTGGTAGCGATCTGAGCCCATGCTTACGTTAACTAATGATCAGCGTGTTGGTAGCGATCTGAACCTATGCTTACGTTCACGAATGATCAGCGTATTGGTAGCGATCTGAGCCCATGCTTACGTTAACTAATGATCAGCGCGTTGGTAGCGATCTGAGCCCATGCTCACGTTAACTAATGACCAGTGTGTTGGTAGCGATCTGAGCCTATGCTTACGTTAACTAATGATCAGCGTATTGGTAGCGATCTGAGCCCATGCTTACGTTAACTAATGATCAGCGTGTTGGTAGCGATCTGAGCCCATGCTTACGTTCACGAATGATCAGCGTATTGGTAGCGATCTGAGCCCATGCTTACGTTAACTAATGATCAGCGTATTGGTAGCGATCTGAGCCCATGCTTACGTTAACTAATGATCAGCGTGTTGGTAGCGATCTGAACCTATGCTTACGTTCACGAATGATCAGCGTGTCCTCAGTGATCTGGGTCCATGTATGTATGATCACGTTAACGAATGATCAGCGTGTTATTAGTGATCTGAGCCCATGCATAGGTTAACAAATGCTCAGCGTGTTATTAACGATCTGAGCTGATGCTTACGTTAACGAAAGATCAGCGCTTTATTAGTGATCTGAGCCTATGCATATAGGTTAACTAATGATAAGCGTGCTAGTGATCTACGCCTTTGGTGACAAAAATGAGAGCAGTGCGTTGTTTTGCGTCGATGAATTCTGTAAAGAAATGAAAATAGCTAGCGAGTTGATGACAAATATACAGCGTGCTATAAATCAATCAGGTGTATCAATCAGCCAATATACAGCGTTTTTGGTAACGTGTTGTGCGTTAGCAGGGCGATGAAGCTAACGAATGTACATCACATTGCTAGCGCGGCACACTATTCCAAATCAGGGAGTCATTTACCACGCACGTAGGCCCTATACGTTATATGTTCACTGAACATACGTTACAACAGGTTAAATGCACGCCGTAATTTTCTAGATGTAAAGGGCCAGTCACACATAGCATCACGCACGTCCAGCGCACAAAACAAATGAAGAATTTTGGTCAGTGCGTCGTGATCCGCTGGGCGTGCGTCAGAATTCGTTGATGATTTGACGAGAACGCCGGATGAACGTTATTCCTTTATTGTGTGCGTCAACCTCTGCGCACATTTTTTGCTATTTGAAAATGGGATCGTTTTTCCACTGTGAATGTCTACGCCAGAAGAACGTCAGACCAGCGCCAGTTTAAAGCTAGGCACAAGTAGAACACACGCTCTAAATTCGTTGTGTTTCCGTTGACCGAGCTTTGTCCCAGTCACACATAAATGTCCACGCATACAAATTTATAATAATAATAATAATAATAATATTCTTTATTTATAGAGGGTGACCCATTGAGCTTTCGCTCATCTGCCATAGGGCCCTCTGAAAAAAATCATATATACACAATGTAGACATAGTAATGGATACATACATGAATATGAAGATAACATAATTACAGAACAATGACAATTTAAACTTAAAAGCTAGAATGTTATAAACATGTTGAAAATGTGACAATTCATATTGATGGAGACATACCTAAATATTATAGCTGTTAACATAATGTTCATCCAGTAGTACATAACAAAAAATGCTTAAGCTTAGATTGAAAACTAAATAAGGTGGTACAGTTCCGTATTTCTTTATTTAAATTGTTCCACAATTTAGGACCAATAAGCGATAAACTTCTGGTGTGTTGTCTTGGTACATCTAATTGGCCGGTCCCAGAAGATCTCAACAAATATGTATGATCATTGGATTTGGGGCGAAACATATTGTGTAAGTAAGTGGAAACAATAGTATTAATACATTTAAAAACTAGACTACGCTGGTAAAATTTAACGATTTCTGGAAAGGGAACCCATTTTAGCTCACTGAATAATAATTTACTTCGAATTGAATAGTCAGCATCGAGGATCAATCGAGCGGCTCTTTTTTTAAGGTTTACAACTATATTTATGTTTTCTTGGGATGTGCTTCTCCATATACTACAACAGTACTACAAATACGGTTTGATTTAATGGTTAAAAAACATAACTCTACTTTGGGTTGGCAAGAAGGGTCGTATACGTTTGAGAAGAAATAATTTATAAGCCACTGTCTTTTTTACTTTTGTTACCTGTAAATTCCATGTCAACGATTCATCAATGTGAATACCAAGTAATTTGCTATGAGAGATTTTTTTAATTGGGATATCATTAATAATTATCTTAATTTGTTTATCAGAATCAGTTATTCTATTTATTCTTTGTTTTGAACCAACTAATGCTACTTTGGTTTTGATAATACTCAATTGCATTTTATTATCTTCACACCACTTGTTTGCAGATGTAGCTCATTTTGAAGTTTTTGTGTGATAATTTGAGTACATTTACTACTGTGATGTGCTGTAGCATCATCAGCAAAAAGAGATATATCTCCAAATCTGGGTACAAATACATGTCATCTATGAAAACTATGAAAAATAATGGCCCAAGAATTGAACCTTGTGGAACGCCGCATTTGTTTTCTAAAGGATTTGATATTTGCCCATTTATGTCAGCTCTTTGAGTATGTCAACTCTTTGAGTACGTTCAGATAAATAAGATGTGAACCAAGTGAGAGCATTTTCGCTGCATCGATAAATTTTTAGTTTGCGGAGCAAAAGGGAATGATCTACTAAATCAAAGGCTTTGCATAAATCTATCAATAAAACATCTGTTAGTTCACCTTTATGCATAGCATTAAGCCATTCTTCAGTCATAAGCGTTAGTGCTGTTTGGCAAGAGTGTTGTGTACGAAAACCTGACTGTTTGGGATTTAATAAATTGTTTTCATTAAGTAATGTATAAAATGTAGAAGAGACGTGTTTTTCTAGAATCTTTGAAACAACCGCCAAAATGGATATTGGTCTATAGTTATTTATGTCGTCAGTAGACCCTTTTTTATGCAAAGGGATAACTCTAGCTGTTTTCCAAGTTTTAGGAAATATATCTTCTCTTATACTTAAATTACAAAGTTTAACTATGCTGTCGGTAATATACGGAACAAACAACTTTAAAAATATTGCACTAATTTCATCAAAGCCAGTAGCTTTGGGAGTTTTTTTTTGCAGAGGTATTTGTATACAAAACCATGAGAAACATAATGAATTTTATAAAAATTCCCCGGTGATCTGTTTTTTTCCACAACATTTGATAACTTTTCACAGTCTGTAAGAGCAATATTATTAGTATTAAGTGTATATATAAATGAAGTAAAATTGCTTATGTTTTTTTTACATTCAATTATTTTTTCATCAATTTTTAATTTTTGTATAGATTTATGGCGATTATTTTTCGATCCAAGATCTTGAAATATTTTGGGGTCATTCTTATTTGTCTCTATTAAATTTATGTAATAATTTGTCTTTGCTTCTTTTATTTTCTTTTTACATTCATTTCCCAATTTCTTGTAAGCATCATACAATTTTCTCGACTTACACAAATCCCTTTGTTTCATAAGTTTTCGAAGTTCAGTGTTTAACCATACTGGTTGAAAGTCTCGTTTAATTCTTTTTTTAATTTTTGGACAGTATCGGTCAAGGATCGACGCTATTTCTGATGTCCAGGAATTAGTTGTTTGCTCAACATCCGAATTATTATTAGATGCAATGTAGCTTAGTTTTTCTATCATATTTATTCCCATGGAGTGTATATCCAGGTCATTATATTTACGATAACTAATAGTTTTATGATTAGTTGCCCTATATTCACAATGGCTTATATCATTTGATTTTTTAGCTGTGCCATATACAGGGTTGTGATCACTAACAAACCAGGACAACACACCAGAATTAGAAACATGCACATCCTCAGATACATATATATGATCTATTAAAGTTTTACTCTGATGTGTAATTCTAGTTGGTTCTTTTATTAATAGGGATAAATTATAATTTTGAAATGTATTAATCCATGTATGTCGTTGATAAACAGTTGGTACTAAATCAATATTAAAATCCCCTAACATTATGAACTTTTTGTTCTCATTGTGACATTTTTCAAGTGTTATATCCATACACTTGAGCCAGTCGGAGTAGTGAACCAAGTTGCTATTGGGTGGTCGATACACAAAACCAACTAGAAAATTACCATTGCTAAAGTGAAGTTCAACAAACAGTGTTTCAATATTAGGTATCTCTAAATCAGTCCTTCTTTTATAAGATAGGTTATCTTTTAAGTATAACACAATACCACCTCCTCCACTACCAACTCGGTCTCTTCTAATTATATTATAATTATCTATGCAAATTTCTGAATCATCAACAGTGCTATTCAAAAATGTCTCAACGACACCATAAATATCTACCGGAAAATTCGTTTTTACATGGTATCGTATTTCGTCTAATTTCGAATAAAGTCTGTTAATATTATGGCATACCAGACTTAAATCTTTAGTTTTTAGCACAATGAAATCTGTATAATGTTCTTTCTGCGCATTGGTTCGCTCAGTGCACATCATGGTGGATACATGCTTTGTATCTATACATTTACTGATGACAGCCGAGTTTGTAAGCTCATGGCTGTTTAAGTCTATTGCGTACCTATGTTGTGCACTGACCGGGTCAACATTCAGACGTGGATTTTCTGGTGTCCGTTGTGAAATGGGAAAGCTTGAGAAATAAGTCCACCTATGTTTCTAGCCAATTTAATTTTGCCATGGTAATTCAGATGAAGTCCGTCCCCTTTCAGGTGGTTGAATCCAATGTTAGTATTGTCCATGAATGAAAAGTCCTTGTTCCTAGAATTTCTCTCCAGGACAGCGTTTATTGTCTTTATGTGACTATTTAGGTCAGGCCTGTCACTCCTGGTAATTAGACCTGAAACCACTATCTTCGTTGAAGGGCTTGCTCTCTGACATACTCTCACAAGGTGTTCAATTTTGCTAATAACAGCCCTTGGTCGTTCTCCGCAAGCTAGGTTGTTGGTACCACCCACCAGCGTAACAACATCGGGTTTGTCAGTTTCCAACATGTCCTTTGCACTTTTTTCTAAATCTTCAGCTTTAGCTGATGGGTGTACCAAGCCGAAACAATCAATATGACCTGCGTTATTTGTATGAACTTCACGTGCTACTCCTCTTCCCATAGAGCTGCTGATGATGATAGCACGTGTTGGTTTATTGTCTGTGTTCTTGTTGTCAATCTTTACATCTGTGTTTTTCATTTTGTTGTCTTTGGAATGTATGGTTTCACGAGTTTCTGCAGCGTTTGTTGTTTTCTTGGCAGAGGATTGTACATCCTTGGATGATGTGACATTGGCGGATGGGATGATTTTGTCGTCTACATTAACATCTGATAAGGGGTGTGTTAGCTGTGATTCCAGGAATTTGTTCCTTTTAAGTAGTTCTTTGGAAGAATCCTCGGCATCTTTGAGCTTTGCAATGAGGATGGCAGATGCCGCAGTGTTTTGTAACCAGTCCTCTAATCTTGCCACTTCTTTATTGAGTTCTTGGATAATGACACTGGATACGTGGCATACCTCACAATCACTGGTAACGTCCTCTGTAGTGTCATTGTTACGGCTGCCTTGAACTTTGTCATATTTAATGTCGCTCAATTGTTGTACCATATCACAAAACACCTCTAAGTCTTTTAATTCGGTCTGACGAGCTTCCACTGAGCTGACACTGTCATCAGTAGAGAAATTCAAATCTGGTGGTGTATCGATCACGGCAGTGCCCGCTGGGGTACTGACCATAGGTTGTGGTGCATCACGTTTGGGTTGGGTTTTACGAGGAGGAATTGGCGTCACTCTTGGTTGTGGTGTTTTTTGTCTTGGTCTGAAATTATTCAGTGATTGATCTACTGCCTGCTGGTCCTCATCTACCAGAGAACGTACACTTTTCAACTCCGTCTCTGTCAGCTTCACAAAGTCTTTACCCTGAATCAGAACAACGCCAGTTTTGTAGACAAAGACAGTGACCAGGTATTCGTCTGTGTCGCCTGAATAGTTCCCTTTCACCAATAGCTGATCTCCATTCTCAGAAGGTCTAAAACGAGGCATCTGGCAGTGTGTATTCTGTTGATATAGATTCATATGATGTTGGAGTATAGGGCATTTTTCCACAATACTGGTCTCTCTGTATAAAATTTGGCGTTGGTGGGTTCGCCTTCCAGAGCTAGAATGCCGGAGCCATCTACATCCTCATACTTGTAATCATAATAGACATGCTCTGGTTGTTTCTTCATTTCCGCTGTATTTTTGCGCAGTTTTTTCCTGGTTTTAGTTCTGGTTGTAGTTGTGGGATCTGGGCTGTACATAAAGTCAACATCCCGGGTCTGTTTTGAATCCTTCGATCTGGTTTGCATTGTCACACTATTGTTTGATACCCGGCCTTGGACAATGAAGATTTGGCTTTATTGTTGCTTTATAAAATAATAATAACAACAACCAAAAATCACCCGGCCACGACGGTATTCTATAATATAATAAATGCTGTATTGTAATACCCGGCCTTGGACAATAAAGATTTGGCTTTATTGTTGCATTATAAAATAATAACAACAACCAAAAATCACACGGCCACGACGGTATTCAATAATATAATAAATGCTATGATATAATACCCGGCCTTGGACAATGAAGATTTGGCTTTATTGTTGTTATATAGAAAAATAACAACAACCAAAAATCACCGGCCACGACGGTATTCTATAATATTTTGTCAATTTTGACAATTCAATTTATATGAAGCTATATAGCCTACTGATCTTAACTGAAAATACGAAAAAGTCAAAAAACTATTTTAAAGCACCGAAAAAGAGTGAAATAGTTGTATTTCCAGGTCGTATATTGCCATGTTAGCAAAACAAGTCAGCAATATTCAGCACTTAACATCACATATTCCCACGTATCAGACGGTAAGATCAGAGCAGTCGCCGCTAATTGGTGTCTTATAGTCAGCACACGGAAGGACACACATGCAGCACTGATTGTCTACCCAACGCTGGGCCGATGCCATCAGCATGTGGCCCAATGCTGTGAAAACATTCAATCGTCCTTCAGGTATACAAATATTTTGTTCTGGTTACTTCTGGTTTCATAGAAATGCTGATTAAAAATATTTGTAAAAATATGAAAATTCTGAAAAAAATAAAAACATGATCCGCGGGATACACTACTTCAGTACGGAATTAAAAACAAAAATTGATGTCATTCCAAGGAGCTGCTTTAACAAATACAAATAGCAGCAAGTGTAATAGAGCAATTTTTTTACTGATTTTGAATGGAGAATCCATTTATTGTATTATTTTGGTGATTCAATGACATTTTCAAGATGAAAAAGTAAATTCCAAGATTACAATTTAGAAAATAATATTTTTTGATGATTAAAAGTCATCTTGAATTTCAAAACGTAAATTTTCAAGTCAAGTGACCAACATAAGATTTTTTATAAGTAAGGCTAAGAACAAGTGTAATACCTTTTTTTCATGTAATGTAACCGACATAACCTAACCTACTGGATAGTCCATCTCGATATTATTTTAGTGATTCAACTTCATCTCCAAAATCGAAGTGTCAATTTCAAGGTCAAATGAGCAAGGGAATTGGTTTAACAAATAAAAATCACAACCAACGAAATTCTTAATTTAATTTGATTTTGACTAGAAAATCCATTTCTGGTAGGAGTTTGATTCAAAGTCTAGTATCCAAAACACATTTTCTACAAATAAAAATAAAAAAACAAGTTTAATACATACATTTGATGAGTTTTATTTTGAAAAAAACCCACAGCGAAATCCAACGATACATGAATTTCACTGTTTTTTTTTGCAAAATAAAACTCCCAGAGTCAGTGGATAGGGCCTATTCAACCTTGTTTCCATGACAACTGCTACATGTACAATCTAAAAAATATCTTTTTGGAAAAGGCAAACAGTGCTGTTAGGAAATACCATTAACTCTTCCCTCACCAATTCAGCATTTATGCGAAAACTACCTTCCCTTACCAACTTTGCATGTATGCGAAATCCACATGTGACTTGCATTAATCGCAATGGGGATATTTCATTACATGCGTGCTTGCAAATCGCCAACCAGAATGGTCAGTGACATGGACGCAATGTTCTCTTGCATTTTTAATTTGTGCGATGATGTGCGCATGCGCATAGCAATAACCTGTATCGTGCCCAGAACTACATCAGGGGACTCCTTAAAAAAAGTCGGTTTCTTAGGGTAGTTTTATCAGGGGAAAGTCGGTAAAGGAAGAGTTAAGTCAATTTGCACAATATTGCTGTTTTTGGTGATGAGTCACAAATATTCGAGAAAACTACATTAATTATACAGTAAATTATTTATAGCAATTTTCTCCTTGTAGAGTTATTGGCGGCCATCTTGGACTTAGCACCTTTTCTGTAGTCAGATTTTGCTATACTTCTTTCCTGCTATCAAATACATCCCATAGGTTACAAAGCCACTGGAAAACATTTTGTTAGAATGTTTTTGGGGTATGATAAATTGCATAAATTGACCCGCCTATATAGAGAAAACAAACATTGTTGATGAGTTTTTGTAATGTAAACAATAAATAACTTTTTTATCTAATAATAAATGCCAAAATCGAATTGCTCGCCCCAAAAAACATATGTTTGGACTCTTTATTTACGTTTCTATGATAATTTAATCCCGGGATATGACATATAGTGAAATTGGCGGTCATCTTGGACGCCATCTTGAATTTATCCAAAGGCTCAGGGTGGATTCTTGGGGTCTTTTATTATGCTGTATGGGATAATTTTCTGAAAATTTTCTAAATTTTTCAGCTTGTTATGAATTTGTTCCAGGTTTCACTCATATAGACCCTAATACATTTGGCCTATGTCCTGCACTGCATGAGCACTCGAAGAAGGCGCTGACCACATGCCGACTGTTCACCAAGCGCTCCAGTAACAGGATGTAACTATGTTTTTTCTGCTGCTTAACCCTTAGAGCTCTGAAGAATGACATTCAATTGACATTTGAGGTGGTGTTTCACACTATACACGCCTTTAAGTGCAGAATCGTTTTTGATTTGTCAAAATTAAGTCAAAACATATAATGTTATCATAAACTTGGAACACATTTTTTCATTTAAAATTGGTTACATATGTACCAAGCAAACTATAAAAGTTACTATAATCGTCGACATCAGTGTCATAGGATTTAATACACACTGTATGCGTCCAACGCGTTAGCGAAGCGCTTTTCATTCGCCCTTTACGTTTGAAACATGCTGTGCATTCGCTACGAACTTGCTACGTTTTTTACAGTCTGGACTCAAGTTGTTATTTTTATTTTTTTGTCTGTGCGTCGTGTCTGTGTGACTGCGACAAACCACGGTCAACGAAAACACAGCGAATTTAGAGTGTATGCTCTACTTGTGCCTAAAGCTAGACTGGTGCGGGGCTGGCGTTCTTATAGCGTCTACATAAACACGTGGAAAAACACTCAATTTTTCTAACATGTGGAAAATGTGCTGAGAGGTTGACACACACAATAAAAAGAATAACCTTCATCCAGCGTTTTAGTCAAATCATCAACGAATTCTGACGTAATCCCAGCGAATCACAAAGCCCTGCCAAATTGTTTTCATTTTTCAGTGCGCTGGACGTGCGTGATTGTATGTGTGACTGGTCCTCTAACGAATGACCAGTGAATCCTGAGCCTATGAATGAGAAAATAATGAAAGGCACGCTCACCTGCGATTGAGAATTCGACGGGGACGATTCAACCAGCTCTTGGATCTATGCATTAAAAAAATGTCTATACAATCAGTCTATACGTTCAAAAGAATTTTTAAATGCATAGACTAGTTGAATCGTCCCCGCCTGATTCTCAATCGCAAGCGAACGTGCCTTTAGGTTATCACATATATAGGCCTACATTCACGCATGACCAACGCATGCATTGAAAAATGAGCTATTTTGGCCAGTGCATGTCGCTCGCTAGACGTTTTCAGAATGTGTTACTGATTTTATAAGGGCGTTGAAACAAGGCTGTGCGCGTACTGTGCGTCGAGTTATGGGCACATATAGACTAAACTGGAGACCATTATTTTCCAACTGTGTTAGTACCATCGACAAAATTATCTGCAAAGTATAACATCATAATATTCGTTGCATTTTCATTCATATATATTCCATGCAGCCCAAATTCTTTATATTTTCCATCATCTTATTTATAGAGAACAAAGAGAAAAACTCAAGACACAATCTCGTCTCGTTCCAACTCAACAGCTAAAATCAGCTAATCAGCTAAACCCACAGGGGTACTAACACAGGATTTAAACTGTTTATGCAGGTTTTGTAAAGCTTTCAAAATATTTCCGTTAAAACCATATTTTAATATTTGATACCAAAGAAGTATATGAGACACCTGGTCAAATGCTTTAGAAAAGTCGACAAATAAAACATAGTATCTCCGTTAAGGTTTACTTGTATTTTTGAGATAATGATTGCAGTACAAATATATTGTCAATTGTTGAATAACCACTTTTATAGCCACCTTCCTCCTCGTGTAAAACATCTGCAGATTGTGCACATTTCAATAATCTGTTATTTTAAACTTTACAAAAAAACTTTCTCCACACAAACAGTAGGGATATCCCTCTATAGTTCTGAGGATGCGATCTTACGCAACGTTAATTACACTATATAATATCCTAAATAAAAAGAGTATGTATGGCATTATACAATTGGTTAAGGCTTTTATTATTTATATACATATTCCATCGAATCCAGAAGCTTTACCAATAGCAAATGGTTTTATGCTTTCTTCAATTTCTTGTCTTGTTATTGTGCTATTCAATAAATTCAGTTCAGAAGTTGTATATTCACTTAATTTGACATTGCATGGTGTAGGCCCCTATGTATCAAATTATCAGCTTCTTCCATGAATTCTTTAATGATAGAAGTGTCTGGAAGCAATAAAATGTTGATGTGTTTAAACCATTCATTTACACGTATATCAAATGTGGTCTGAGAAGGTAAACAAAAACTTCTTAAATTTCTGCGGAATATTTTCGGATTATTTACATTTTGTACTATTTTTCTCTATTGCTCTGTCTTATTTCAAATTGTTTCTTTTTACACAATCTTCTAAAATTCTTTTTGTATGTTGTATATCAATTAAGCCACCACTTAAGCAACGCTTTTGCTGTGTTTTGATGTAGCACATTTCTCATCCAACAATATTGGTTGATCATAGTTTTTACTCTTATTCTGTTTCATATCTACAGCAGCGCGTTGATAAACATTGATTAACAAATCTACTGAATCGGTTGTTATATTTTAAATTATCATTAAATTCTAGTAGCATCATTAATGACGTAGGGCCTTGTAACAAGTCTAAAAATGTCTTTCCAAATGTCCTTGTCATTTTAGATTTACTTCCTTTTTTAAATGTTGACTTCGAGTTTCATCCACATTATCAGTTCTGTATATACACTTCATATCAATAACAAGTGGAAAATGATTACTATTATCACAGGACACAAGTTTTCTAATATGTCAAATAAATAATGGTCGGTAACAATATAGCTTATAGTACTAGCCCCTTGAGTGCAAATATATGTAAATTATACAGCACAATCTTTACCAGCTCTACCAGCTCGTGTCCTTCCAGGTTTGTTAAAGTTTGAGCTATCATGCCATTCCATATTTGGTATGTTAGGGACAGAATCGTCAATTGAATAGTCAAGCTCAATATACAAGAATAGAGCAATAATATCATACTCTAAAGCGAAGATATGTCCTAAACTTTACCTGTTTACAAATAAAGAAAGTCATTGCAAATACGTATTACCCAGAATTAAGCATGGAGCCCATGCCTAATTTTGCTATTTATTATTGAACTTCTCCCATCAGAGACTTTTTCTCCAGTATTGTCCCATGTTTCATACAGCGCCGTAACGTGATATGACTTAATGTAACACAGTATTTGGTGTTTATTATAATTTTGTAATGATCCATCAACATTTCATGAGCTAACAGAGATGACCCGGCCTCTCTCCTATTTATCTTTATTGTCCGATGTTGCTTGAAGTTTGTCATCGAATGAATTAGTTTGCTGGAAAACCTGGTCGTTGATATTGTCGTAAAAGCACACATTTCTTTTCCTTTCTGCGTTTGTCACAATTAGTTTGTTAAATGAGAGGTATACCATTAGATTTGGCTGTCCGGCACGTAACAATAACAGAGTAAGTCCTTCGTTTTATAACGGGAAGTTTCCACAGAATCGTTAAAGTCCTCCATAAAGTGAACTCTGTCTGGCTTGACTTGTTTAGCTTTGGAAATGATGGCACAATCATGTATCTGCTAGTTCCTAGAGCGTGGTATAGCCTGTATACTTGTAATGTAACCAATCACATTTGCAAAAACCCTGTACTGGTATCCAAGTACCACGCCAATGTACTTGCCCCAACCCTGGTTGCAGTTGCTAACTTATCATCCAGAAGTGAGTAATATAATTGCTACCCTACGGTGGTTGTAGATGTTGTATCTAGAAGCATAATATAGTAGAAGGAGATCCAACCAAGCTGCTGATGGTAATATGATGGTAATCTCAATGATAGTTTGGTTAATCCTCTGTGAAAAAAATATTTTTTCAGAATACTGCTGTTTTGAATTTACACTGTTAGACCTTGTGAAAAGATTTAAAAAATTCTACTATAATTACACATACAATACGCACAGCCTAAGCATTGGAATTTAAAAGTGCGTTGTTGTTCGTCGATTATTTTGTCAGGATATTAAACAAGTTGAGAGGTACTGTTCAGTTCAGAGTGATATACTGGTAAATAAATTAAGTTACGTGCGTCAATCAACGAATAGCATAACCCAAAAAAAGAGGTTATATGAAATAAATAAAATAAGTACATGTATTACCATAGATTAACCATATAATTATATATATGGCTAATCTATGGCATTACTTCACTAAAACATTTTACTTAACAGTATTTTCCTAGATCATGGAAAATGTGTTAAATGGAGGTCAAAATAATAACAAATAATAAAAACATTATTTTGTGTTTAATTAGTTATTTTTAGTGCGAATTCTAACGCTTAATGAGTAAAAAAAAAGCAATTTCCAAATGAAAGAAACATTACAGCCTGCTGATATGCGATGAATCTACCGCGATGTTTCATGAGTAATCAGTTTGTTTTGACTTCCATCCGATAAAAATGATATGTTTACCCAGTGTTGATACAGCATTAAAACAACAATTGGTCATTTGGGTCATTGTTTTCTGCTCATAGGTATATACATAACACTGGATACTGATCCAAACTTGTTCAACTCGAGGTATTTGGTCAAACATAGCGTTCGAATCCCGGCGCTTGTGCTTTCGACATATTTGGATAATCGATGTTTGGTTGATTTATGAGCAGATGATATATTTTAAATCTCTCGTTTGTACATGTCAAATATATCCTGGTCTTTAATCTAAGTGAAATAACTTTACGTGATATTGTTAAAAAATATTTTTAATGTGTTGTTAACCATGTTCTACCTAAAACATTTTTTATGTGAATGAATATTTAGCATCGTCATCAGGCTTCTGGGGTTGTATCTTTAAATCACAGGTTTATTTATTTTAAAATCCAGATTCTTAATTGTATTTGAATATTCACGATTTTTATGAAATCTGGAGATGTAAGTTTCTATTAGCACAACAACATTTCGTGATTGATTGCAATAAATATCGCAACACCGCATTACACCACACCCGATGGTACAAAAGACCAAGATGTTTAATTACATCAGAACGACATTAAAACACGTAAAACCACCCAGCTAAGTCCCAAGATACCACAGACTCTCATTTCCATTAGAACACTTAAGATCAATCTTAACCTTTCTAATGGAAGTGAGTGAGGGCTAAAATCAAATAAACTTAAGATATTTAGAGGGATGAGCAAAGATATTTTGTGACGAATCACAGCCAGGAGTCACGGGAGCCGTGCACGTAAACAAATTATCTCCCATCCCAGTAAACACAAAACATTTGTATAACATTTGTACAATGTTGGACCAACGTCGAAGACGTTGGGCCGACGTTGTACAAATGTTATACAAATGTTTTGTGTTTGCTGGGATATCCATCATAATCCAGGTGTCTGAATCCTTTAGTCTGGTTTCTTTCATATGGGGGTCAACGCTCGAATAAGAGCCTCCATAAGACATCTCCCAGACATCTGGTCACCAGCTATTATGTCCCATAATTGTTTGCGTGATATCGTTTAGAATAATTATTAAATTTTATGAGATTCTGACGTGTTTAGACCATATACATTATAAATATGAACAAAGCTTTAATCGGGGTGCTTTATTCAGTTCACGCGTCTATAATTCAATGACTATTATAGATAGAGATATCGGGGTTTCTGGTCTATTGGATCCAATTACAGTATGAAAGAAGGAATTTCTGATAAGCAGACTAATGTACACTGCAAAATTTGAGGGACTACGTTCGATTCATATCCTACATAAAATAAGATATTTTAATATATTTCACTTTTTATTTTTAAACATGTGATTAATTTGTTTTGCTGAAAATCAATGCTAGACTACATCCAAAATATTGTCATTGGCTGATAGCTTTGCTATTCCAAAAAATGTACAACACTTGGTGTTTCAAAATGTTTTCCTTCACATTTGTTTAATTGTGCAAATAAAAAATGCAAGTTAAACACGTAAAACTACAGTTTACCATAATATTGATTTTTTTTTATACCATGATATGAGGTACGCCACGATAAGTAGTGCACATTAGAGTAATTAATAATAGCGGTATTATTATTTTATCAACAACCCTAAAACAATATCACCTGCAAATTGCAATTCTACGATTACTAGTATGTGTGTCGTAAGAGCATAATATCTTCGATTTACAAATTTTTTACATATAGCCAGGACCTATTTTCGAAATTTCTGACTTTGTAAGGCATTTTTTAGTAGAATTTGGCATGCAGTTGTTCTTACACAATTTGGGAACGCTGATTCCAAATCTGCCCCATGCCAAGCTATATTTTGTGTTTTTCCTAATCAAAATTTAAAAACAAAATGGCCGCCAAAATTAGTGAAAATCTCAAAACTTTACATCACGGCTTGGCTTACAATGAACTTAAAAACTTCATCTCGGTGTATCAAAACCCACCCGACCAACATAATTGAAGTCCCTTAAATTTCACCTTGTGCGTTTTCCGCTAGAGTTCAAAATCCAAAATGGCCGCCACTGCAAGGCAATGTGCCATAACTTTGCTTTCAAATAACGTAGAGATATGTTTTTGGTGTCTACATATAGGTTTCTCACACCCGGGAAACCAATTCAGAGCCGTGCTAAAATCTATTATCAATATTTCACAAAGTTATGGGGAAAAAACAAATGTTGCGTCAGGAAAACGACTCATCGTAGTCCAGTGTAATAATAATGATTTATTTAATAGTCATTATTTCACATTTAGAAGCCAAGGGAAACAAACGTAATATCCGGCATGTTGTAAAAATGGTTATACTATTAACAAAAAATATTTTATGATTGTTGAACACTGTCTGGCACTAGATAACCTGTCGCTCACCATATATGCGTTCTAGGCCTATTAGTATGTGGCCTATGTGATATCCACCTGCATCGTGTTTTTACAGTTCCGTAAGGAAGAAAGCAATAATTTAAATGTGCGTATGTTAGTAACTAACCTAGTCTTGGCAACTAAATGCTAAAGAGTGTCATGAACAAGTCACCAAAGATTATTGGGTACACTATTGCAACAAGATATGATGCAGAATATGTGGCAATTAGGGCAATAATACCTTTCGTATTACGATCAGGATGTTTTATATGAAGATTAACATAAAATACAGAAACTTTCTAAATGTGGTCGTGATTTTTATGAGGAATCAGTAGGTTCTGGTCATGCATGCTTCTAATCAGATATAAACTCTCACTCTAACATAATATAACCCATCAGGTTCAGTTGTGTCTTGAGGTTGTATGGTAGCGACCCTATTTTGCAGGAAGAGGTATCAATGTTAAAGACAATAATTCTTACCAAAAGTGATGAAATCATATGATTAACGTGAAGATATTTAGGTCCCTTATAACTATTTGTCTACTCCAGACATAGTAGATCAACCCTTTATGCCCTAACGATGCATTAAAACATCATTTTACATCCCTGAAAACGGACTTAATTTTCCTACAACCATGACAACTAGGGGTTTTAGAATTAAAAATTCCATGAAACTGGTTTACCAATACATGACAATTTTCTTTAATTTTTCACCGACTTCAAATCACCTTCATCCACTACAAGCCGAGAATTGCGACAGCAATTCACGGCTTGTAGTAGATGAAGATGACAATGGTAAACATGA